>CAUYRT010101618.1:0-13203 GCA_963574885.1 Lepilemur ruficaudatus | reverse complement strand
CCATTCTTGTGATACTTCACTTAGTAGAATGGGCTCCAGCTCTATCCAGGATAATACAAGAGGTGCTAGATCACCATTGATTTTTGTGTCTGAGTAGAACTCCATGGTACATATATAACCACATTTTATTAATCCACTCATGTATTGATGGGCACTTGGGTTGTTTGCATGTCTTTGCAATTGTGAATTGTGCTGCTATAAGCATTCAAGTGCAAATGTTTTCTTTATAGAATGTCTTTTGTTCCTTTGGGTAGATGTCTAGTAATGGGATTGCTGGATCAAATGGTAGTTCTATTTTTAGCTCTTTGAGGTCTCTCCATATTACTTTCCATAGGGTAGTACTAGTTTTCAGTCCCACCAGCAGTGTATGACTGTTACCAAAAGAACAAATGCTGGCGTGGATGCGGAGAGGTAGGAATACTCATATTAAGCTTTATATTATTAATAGTTGGAAAGTTTTCTTTGTCTTCTTATTTTCTATAGAGTGCAGATGTTTAAAATATTAATCCTTTAGTGATGTCTTTATGCAGTTTCTTCTCTTTCTGACAAAGTAATCATTTGTTTCCAGATATGGTAATTCTATACAATTTTGTAATTTCTCCCTCAAAAATTTTTTTTCTTAAAGTTCTTACTCTAGCTGAGGTTTATTTAGTTTACTGCTCAAGATATATTTTTAACTTTACTTTTGAAATTTCTTTTTCAATCCTCTGTGTTTCTATTTAGTTATTATTTTTAAAACAATCTTTTTAGTTTCCTTATTTTGAAAATGTAAGTGATATTAACAGGGTTTACATTTCTAAAAATTATACATGACATACATACACAATAATAAATAATGTTCATGTAAGCATATACAATAATACTAATCCAAAAACCTGTTTAAGGAGGCTTTGAAGTTTCCAGTTCTATTGTATGAATGTTACCAAAATATACTTATTAATTCCCTGTCTATTGGTATTTGCTTTGTTTTTAGGATTTTGCACTCATAAAATGCTTCTATGAACATTGTCTCTTCAATAACGTTTTTAGAGATATATGGAATTTTTCTTGGCTTTTCATTTATTCAACTATCCATATTTTTATTGTTATACTCAGATGCCAATAGGCATTTTTAAAACAATTAGGATAGTTTAAGATAAGTTATTATAAACTATATGATCATTATATTAAATTCTAAATCCAAAATACTACCATAAGAAGCATTGTATCTGCCTCATAAATGTACAAGATCTTTATTCACTGAGAGAAAACATAAACTGTATGATTAAACTAAAATGTCTATAAAAAAATTTAATAAAAAATCTGAAGCAATTTTATCTAAGTTTTTTAAAAAATTATTTATCTTTTCTGAATTGGTAGCAGAGTCAATAAGAAGCTTACAGTGTCAATTTCTGATTAAAATCAAGACCTGGGTACCAGTTTTTTATTCCTTGATTTTTTTCTTAAAAATTATAAATAGCTGGTGATATCCACCTCCCCCAAATTAAGTGATTAGTAAAATATAACTCTTTAAAATTATTTTCCTCTTTGGAATGGCATGAGACTTTAATGGTACCTTCTACTAGTGAAGGCAAGTTGTTTACTCCATCCTGAAGGTAAGACTGAGGCAGAGTAATTTTTCATGGCTAAATAGTAAATCTGTGGTATAGTGGGAATAATATCTATATTTTTCAGAGTAGATTTGAAATAATAGACCATTGATATTGGAATGTGAAGGAAAAAGCAAATTGGCATATTTAATTGCATGATATTTACCAATGGAAATAAAGTATAGATTAATAATAAAACATAACAAGTAAATAAATAAACAAAAGTTTATACAAAAGAAATGAATATATAGCAGCACAATCTATAGGTTAAGAGCATGGGTGTTAGTTGTACCTGAGATGAGCCCCGACTCTGTTTACAGGCTATGTGAAGTTGGGCAAGTTGCTGAGTCACTTTGGATGGGGTTGCTTCAGTTATGAAATGGGGATGAAAATTGAACTTACCTCATATACATTTCTGGGATTAAGTGAGATTTTACACCAAAATGCTCATTGTAATATCTGACATCTATAAGTACTAAATACATGTTAACTCTCATTAAGAGTGATGCTAAGGAAAATGTCATCTGCTGGTGAAGTACAGTGAACTGGAACACATTTATAGCACCGTATCAGTGAAAATTGATCCACTTCTTTTGGAACAAAAACATGGCATTAACTGTGAAGAGACATAAAATTGTTAAGTAGTCTTTTTCCTGAAACAACACCTCTAGAGACTTACTTTAAAGAGAGAATCTTAAAATTGGAAAAATTTGAACGGAAGTTGATGTTATCTGTAGCAGAGTACCAGATATAAACTGAAAGAGCCAATGATAAATCCACTTAACTGGATAAAATGATTTGCAACCATTAACGATGGCAATTATGAAGATGATGAGAAGACATAAAAATGTTTACAACTGAACTGAAAAATATCAGATAAGAAAGTGTGTGTTTGTGTGTGTGTGTGTGCATGAGAACTATGTAAACATATTGATGGACTAGAAGGGAACATGGTGTCCTGTCAACATAGTGACAATGAATAAGCACTGATAGAGATTTATAGGGGGCAGCATTGACTTAATACAAAGCATTCTTTGCATCTAAGGAAAAAAGTGCAGTAGCACCTCAAATCACCTCCTGTGGGTTTCTTATTACATTTAGGAGTAGCAGGTGAAAATTTCCCAAGGGCCTAAATTAGTCCACTTTAACTCAATTTATCTCTTCTCATAGATACCTCAGTCAATTCCCGTTCTCTATGTATTCATCTACATGTTGCATTTAAGCAAGAGATGCTGATGTTCAAGTGTTCTTTCTAAACAGCACAGCTTCACAATTGTGCAGTGACTACAAAGAGATTCTGTCTTGTCTTTAAACTGTTCAGCAGCCAGACAAACTTGTTTTTATATAACAGGATTAATGGTAGGACTACAAGTACAAACTGAGTTTGTTGGCCCAAACAAGTTATGACTTTGCAAGGTACAAGGACATGAGAATGAGCTAGCTTGCTGGTGATGTTCGGAACCCAGCTGTTAACTGATAGGTGGCATTACTCACATTGTTAGACTCTTCAAGCCCCAAAACTCCCAATTTCTTTTTTCTCCATAAAAGATAAGGCCTTAAAAGGAAAGTCATCGGTGAGAAACATTTTTATCCTTACTAAGCCTGTATGGACTTGCTTCATTTCATCTTCTCATTCAGATTTTCTTACCTTTCCTCCACCAAAAAAAGATAGGTCACTGTTGTGAATTATATGTATTGGATGACTTTTCAGTTGGCACAGTCTAAAGGTGTTCAATCACACCATAAAGCCTTACACTTTAATAATGATACATTCTGTGATTACACCAAGGTGGATGAAATATAGAATAGTATACGGGCAATAGCTTCTAATGTAATGCAGAACTCTATGTATTATCATGTGAGGATGTTGACATACGCATATTAAATGTAGAGGTGTGATTGACAGCAAAAGTCAATTTTTATTTCACCTACAAAATAAAACTACACATTCATCATTGTGGACAAACGTTTATTATTAATTGTATGAGATACCCACTTTAATACATAAAATGGTCTGTTGAATGGTATAAGATACCAAAGAAAAAAATTGCTGTAATTTATTCTTGCCATCCCTCCTGCCCCCAAATGTGGTCCCATTTGTTTCACATGCTTTAAAATGTAGAAGAATCTGAAATAGATGATAAAAAGAGTCAGATGCTGCTATGTAAAGACATTGCTACAGAGTGTGCAAGGATCATGCCTGGCAGAGCCTTAGATTATATTTCTAAAGAAACCACTTAAAGATTCTCTCAATTCTGCCCCCACCGTGTCCCCAAAGCAGTAGGAGAGTTGTCGTCTCTTCCAGCTCCACTGTCCAGTGCTTATTTTTAAGAGATTCACAGTAGCAGAAAGTAATTAAACACATATTTTTACATTTCATGCATTTGGTATTCATACTTATAGAGTAGAAATAACTCTAAATTGCTAAATCATTATTTTATCTAGAAAGTTTAGTAAAGGAAATCTGTTTAAATATCCTGCCAAAAGACTGTGAAATTCATTTATTTGTCCAACATGCATTAAGACCTACCTTGTGCTTGGCCCTAGCCTAAGACCTGAAGGTACAATATAAACAAGAAATTCTCTCTGTCTTAAGAAACTTACAAGCTACTGTGGCTTTACCAAATATAATTCTACATTAAAGAATTTCTCCTCCAAAGAGTTTTAACAAATATTTTTAAAGAACAGTATTTTAGACTCTTTCTGTTTTTCTCTTCCCAAACAACCACATTTCTCCTGGCACTTATTCAGGCAGTGTGTTTGAGAAAGATGACTGGATAAGAAAGTGAGTCATGTAAACAAACAAAGCTTCAGTTTAAGGTCACAAATGTATCAATCAAGGAGATAATTTTGTCTGAGAAGATGTGAAGGCTAAAGGAGAGAGAGAAGTTAGGAGAATTCAGAGTTTTCTTGGTTGTCAGGTTATTTACTATATGGCCTAAGTCATGAAAATAAATCCATGATTGGCAAGGCAGCAAATAACACAATTTGTTTTTTTTGGTAACATTAGAATCATTAGTAAAATAAGAATGTATAAATAACAACTTAGATGATCTGAGTTATCCCAGATGGTATGTGGGAACAACCATATACATGCACAAATGTGGCATTCTCTGAATATTATGAGGGCTTGTGCATTTTTTGAAGACATATCCGTTACCCCTATTACTAAAGTTTGGCTATTAGCCTCCAACTTACAACTGTCAGCTGCAGCTTCACCACCAGCTCCAATAAAGGTGAGTGACACAAAACGTCTAAGTAAGGCACAATTTAGTGTGCCTATCTATTTAGTGTTATTCCTTTGATAAAAACAGAGAAGTTATTACATGCCAATATTCTCATTCAAAATAACTCTTCTCTTTTGGAGTGATGAAAATTTAATATAGGTGTGATTACTTTAATGCTTTGCTCATGCAAGTAAGGTGGGCAAAATTATTATATAGAACTTTACCTATGGTGTAGAATAGTTATACTTTTTGACTATCATGGACAGACAAAACAATTTTGGAAATAAATGAGATCCCTATCATTGGAGACATTCAGTGTTGTGGCCATGTACTCTCTCTTTCCCACCTTCCCTCATAAGTCCTGATTTATCACTGAGGATCCATATGGTTCTAGAAAAAGTTTCTTCGAAGTTGGTTCTGAGAGTAGAGCACATGGTCAAGGCTGTGCCAAACAGGTGATTCAACCCCTGGGCCACAGTGAGTGAATGAGCATGTGACATAAGGTAGCATATCATAGCAAGCCTGGGTCTTTGCTTGGGTTGCCAGAATAAAGTTCCTCCTGAAGGTGAAGGAGGTGGCATGTATCCCTGGGGGCTATCGGCTCTTTTCTAACTATTAAATGGGGGAGTTCCTTTAGGAGGATTTGACACCACCATGGAGGAGCAAATGGAGACATGGATAGAAGGTGGGACCTTTGTGGCCTTGTTTTGCCATTAAATTAAGACTTCCTTGAAATCTAACCTACTTCTTAACTTTAGTTAGGTTGGCCAATAAATTATCTTTATTATTTAAGTTAATTGAAGTTGGGTTTCTATTAGTTACAACTGAAAAACATTCTAATGGATACAAACTTATGCTGGGTAACATCATGGCAGAGAAGTTAGAAAAGGAATTCCGACTATAAGCTGGTGGTTGAACTAGATGGTCTTTAAGAATGCTTTCAACGTTGCAATTGTAATATGAGACGAACCTAGGTTTCTGCACTTCATTATCACTATAGGAGTCTAAAAACACTAACCATATCACCTCAAGCCATGTATATGCTATAAACAATGTATGTTTTAGTAAGCAAACTTTAGGACCATACAGTTCGCAGCTTAGTTTCATTACTGTGAAATTATTACATTTTATAGTTCCCCTTCATCTAGGATGGGCCTTGATTAATTCAAATTAGAACACTTATTTCTGAGCATGATTTCTTCCTTAGGCAAGTCAGTATTCAGAATAAAATAGCAAGATTTGAAAGAGACCTAAGATTTAGGCAATATAAATTATAGCCAAGATTTTGCCTTTGATATGTTATTCTTTCTTATCTGTTTTTTAAAAAAAGCCTCGGCATATTATTTTTTAATCTAAGTATTAAATAATTATGCTAAGCAGCAGCACATCATTCTCTTTGGGATAAAATTTTCCGTTGAAGCTTATTGTTATTCATCCATCTTGGAATAATGTTCTACGTTGAAAGTGATGTAAAATAGGGGAAGTCTGGATGCATCTGGGAACCCTACAGGACACAGCGATACATTAAGATCACCTCCAGCATTGACTGACTTGCATCTCTGTGGTGTCATGAACAAGACTGACAACATTCTCTCTGCAAAAGGGAATCAGTAAGATAATGGAGCTATCACTAGGGTAAGGAGCACAGCAGTGCTTTCTAGGTCTGTTGCCATCCAGTAGGAGCTGGGATAATTCTTGGTATTGAATAGGAAAAGGCTAATTCCAGGAGGGAGGTCATCACCTGAGCTTGTTTGGACCATTTCCAGAGCAGGATACTTGTCTTACAAAGACCTTATGTTGACTTCTTCCTGGAAAAAGTACTTCAGGGCATCACATTTTTGGCAAATGTGCTTCCATTCCCTTTGAGCATATGTGCTTTTCTTCTGTGGACAGTGGCATTTTCCCCCCATTGATTATATGTTTGTTTTCAATCTTCCAGAGCAGAAGGAATTTCCTAAAAACATATCCAGTATTTGCATGTATTTTAGTTAAGTTTTTTGGTGCTTTTTAAAAGATTTTAAAAACTCTTTTAGAAATTGAATACTTGGTCTAGTTTTTGTGCTTAACCAGCATGAGTAAGGGCTGGATTTGAGGAGGTGAATTAATAAACATCTTAGTGCCACTGATGTCAGGCCTGGATTTTCAGAAATAGAGTTTTATACAGTTCTTAAGAGTGCAAATTCAGGTAACACAAAAATCATTTTAAATGATTTCTCAACACTTTATTTATACTTTATTCACCTTTGGTAAATAGTTTAAGGGCGTTAGTAGGATTTGTTATTGTTGTTATTTTATGTTATTTTATACATACATGGAGGGAATAAAATGGGATCATATTTTAAGTTAAAATTCAATACGTAGGCAAAGGCTTGGATACTTTTGTATGAAATACACTGAAAGATTTAACCTGAGGAAATTGTTTATGTCAGCAGCTGTCACAAAACATGTGGCCTGCTTTGGAATCTGGAGCAGCTGACATTCTGAAATACTATTTTTTTTTTCCCATGGGGAAATAAGAATATCAATGGAATCTTTTTTTTTAATTGCTTTATTTCTAATTTCAGATGTCAGCAACCTGTTTGGGATGACTAAATAAGGCAGAGATTATTCCACTGAGCCCTAAATATGTGGGGTATTCCCCAGCAGCAAGAATGTTTTAAGCATAGCTGGGTGGGAAACATGCATTCGTTATGCCAGATGTTATAGTGTCCACAAGGAAAACATACTCCAGGCTTCTGTGACAGTTACATAGGCTTTCCCGTCAAGTGATTTAGGGAAGCTTTTCTGGAAGCAACAAGGACTCTTTACTCCATTACCTGACACCGTAGACCATTTTCCCAAGCTATACCCTGTGTAAGACATGCCCAGCCCTTCTCAAGTCTCCAAATGTGTTCTTTTTCTCACTCATTACTCAAATAGCTTGGGAGTCTTCATTCCTGGAGAAAGGCTTTCCGGATTGATAGTGGCTGACTATACAAAGGATGTTTGTCCATATATGCAGAGGCCTGGGCTTCCTAAATGTACTAATTATTTTGTTTTTATATAATAATTTGTTTTAATTTTATCTGTTTAAATTGATGGCCATATACACTTTATATAGCTGGGCATCATGTATGGTTTCTGAATTAAAAATGACACAGTGCAATAGCATGAACCCTGGAACAGAAATTGAAGGATAACCTGGCTTCAGATTCCCTCCATTTCCTAAGCTCAGAGCAGAGAGCGGCCCACAGTGGGCTATGTTTTGGAAGACCTAGAAGAGTCTGATATTAAAATTGCTAAGAATACAGTTTTATCAACACCATATACCAAAATTTTAGTGACTTTAAGTATGTTCCTAATACCTCAAACTTCTTTCCTGATCTATAAAATGAATACAGTAAAGGTGTCTTCTTCAGAGAATTGTTGTGAGGTTAAACTCAAACACTGCATATAAAGCACTTAGCATTATGCCTACTGTTGTTAGTAAAATTATCCATATGATCTCGGGTCAGTGAAAAATTCTCTTCAAAACACATGATACTCATCAGTGTAAGAACGTCAGTGTCGCCAGGATGCAGGAAAGGTAAAAAATGATGACATAAACAAAAGTCACTTTTGTTAGGAAAAAAAACTTTCAAAAAAAGAAAATGTGGAGTAGACTTATATATGCATCCATGTGGTATCCAGGAGTATCATTTGATAAATCAACATTTTTAAAGAGTGAATAATCATGAAAATACTTGGTCAAATATAAAATGACACATAAGTATTCAGCATTGTTTTTATTATTCTCACATTCATTGTCACCATTTCCAACAAAAAAGAATCCCATGACATGGGGTGAGAAGATGGGGACAACATAAAGACTGACTCCAAGAGAGGAGGGTTTAAAAAAAATAGCAGGTATTTTAATATTGTCAGAATATTAGGAATCTGAGAGCAAAAACAGTGATTTCATTATGAATGTATTTGCTTATTCCTACAAGACTTCTGAATAGTCTTTACAAATGATAATGTATTCTTCTTAGACACCAAGGGTAAAATGAGAAGTGAGAAATGATTCCAAAGGCTAAAAGAGTACAATAAATGAGACGGCAAGAAAAAAGAGGAGAAAATATTGAATTCTGCACAAATACTTTCACCAAACTTTATTATTTTAGAAAGAATGAAGAGGTGCACTTTTCTCCAACAAGCATTCTTGATCATCTATCATATGCTGACACTGGGCAAGAAGGTTGAGAGGAAAATGAGAATTATAAATGATGTAAAAAACAAAGTAACTGTCCTTAGGGTGCCTACACAGAAAAAGGTGAGAAGCAGCCAGAAAAACATAAAAAGAAATAAAAAGAGAGGGCAAGTAAAAGAAGAGGGGGAGGAATCTTGGGTGGGACGAGAAGGGGGTGGAGAGGAGGGGGGAGAGAGAGAGAAGAAAAAGAGAAGACAAAGACAAAAAAGGCAGGAGGGGGAGGAAGAAGGAAGGAAAAAAGGATAGAAATAAAATTTGTTGCAAGTTGAGTAAAAAACAAACTTAATAAAGCTAAGGTAGGAGTTTGGAGGGGAGAAGGAGAGGCTGTTTCTTCTATAAAATAAAATAGAAAGTGGCTGGTGCAAATTTTCATTTAAGCAATTCCATATTCCACCGGCCTCTCAGAACTCAAAATTACCTTCGCAGGACAAAGATCCCTAAATATATTCTTCTGTCTACGTGCAAGAACATTGGTTGTTTTCACACTTTACCTAAAAATGAGGCACATCTCCCATGGCAGTAGTTAATTTGCAGTTGCGCATTTTAGTTTAATAATCATTTCTTGTAGCCATAACGCACCAAATGCTGTTAAAGACAGTCATACTCTGAGGGATAAGAAATAAAAAACAGAAAATTGACACAATCTGCCTAATCTTGAGAAGCCCAAGTGGGAAAGCCAGGGGCATAGACAGCTGATTGTGTGACCAGATAGGGAATGGTAAGTGCTATCACAGCAGCGTTAGCTGGAGTAACAGAAGCACAGAGGAGGACAAGAGTCATTCTGCCTGCTCATGAGTTTTTTCAGCAAAGGCTCCTTGAGAAACTATACCCAAACCTGTTTCTCTCCCAGGGCAGAATTGCAATCAACTGGAGCTGAGACTATAGCTCTGGTTCAGAATGCATTTCATTTTTTGCTAAGATGGAGATGCTCTGATGCTGAAGACTATGTCCCCATCCCCAAGTTTTAGCATTTAATCATTTACAAACACTTATAAATAAAGCTGATTGGTTTGAGGCAAAATAAATGTAACTATTCAACCACTAGCTCTTTGGTTATTTCCACTTGAATTCATTCTATTGCACTGATGAAGGTTGCTTCAGTCATTGCATATATCGGAAGGCAGTGCGGGTACAGATGTTTTCCAACGTTTTTAATCAGCATCTTCCTCCTATTCCCCCAAAAGAAAGTAGAGTCATAGATTTCATCTCCACTTTGAGATTGTGGTATATCTAAATGATCTTGTTACAGGAAAAAGAAGGTATAAAATGAGAGGGAAGTTGATAAAAGCTACTGACCCATTCAGTTGGCACAATCCTATTCTTGTCTAGCTAATGCACTTACCAGTTTGCCAGAAATAATTGAAGGAGCAAAAGAAACCCAGTATATCTTCTTGGAAGGTCACTTTAACTCAATTTCAAGTAATTCGGGATGTTAAAAATTACATGTACATTGGTTTCTCTTTCTTTACAACTTTAATTCATTCCTGAAAACCATGCCACTAAAAGAAAAGCCATTAAATAACTAAAATATCAGTAATTTTCATGGGAAAAATTATGACACATTCCATTCTAACCCAAGATACACAAAAAGTTTTTACAGATAGAATAAAAATCAGACAATGGAGAAAATTTATATTAGTTATAAATAACACTTTGAAAGTAAATAAGTAGATCTTGTTCAATAAATTTAGTGTTAGTGGCTGGGAATCATCCTTTGGAAGTGTATTCTTTCTGTTCCACATTTGTCAATGAGTTTTAAACCTATATATACACTGAAACTGTATATAAAATAAAGTTATTTGAAAAGAAAATATCAATAGGGAAAAATAAAGGCTAAAATTATGAATATTCCAAAGCAAGAAAGAGCACACATACACACAAGCTCATGTGCTATTCTTTAGTTCCTTTTGTTTAGTGTGTACTCAAAGAAAAGTATTTTTGATTCATTTAAAAATGGAGCATAGTTTATATTTCCTTTATGCAATATTCTCTAAGTCTGCAGTGACAAGGAAATTGAGTATATTTGCCTCAAGCAATATCGTAGACATAACACTCACAGCATATTTATTGTGTTTTGGGTGAAAAGTCATTACACGGGGGAAAAAGTCAAAGAAGTCATTATATAAAGCATGATATAACTTTTCAAGGGCCATTACAATGAGAAGTTGAAAACTGAACAGTTGTTGTGTGAGGCAAGTCTATTTATCTGCACATGTACCTACATTTATACAGACTGCGGTGTGGAATGTAGAATACAAAAATCCACATTGACTTGAAAGCTATAAAATAACATATTTCATGCTTTATAGTAGTTTGCTTCAAGATGGAACATTCAATGCCCTGTGGTGCATTTAATCTCCCCCAGAACTTTAGAATACTCTACCGTGATAAGAAAAATTTTGAGAAAAACTGATACAGCCCATTGGCCTGCTCCTGCCACCTTAGAGAGAGTTGTACCTCCACCCCTCACGTGTTCTCTACCTTCTCTGATATTTTTTGTGGTTAGGGAGGGGAGATGGAATGTAGGGAGAGAAATGAACAGAGAGAGATTAAAGTCACTTGCTGGGGTCCTGTCTTATATTTTTGAAAATCTCACCCAAAAGAAACATAAGAATATTTTAATTTAATTTTATAATCAAAAAATTCAATCAACAAACATTCAACAACAAAAATGTTTACTATTGATAAAAACCGAGTGCTTTTCCAAGAAAATAACTTTCATTCTCACAGAACTGGCAAGAAATATTTTGTATGTAAGAAAAATGGGAAAAGTGATTACCATTCCTTACTCTAGGGCATTTCCTTAGGGGCAACAACTTCTTTGAGGTTACTTATTAAAAGGCAGAGCTTTTCTAGTTGAACTACATACAAGTTTCTGGATTTCAAATTCCATACGCTAAGACTTTTAGAATAATAGGGAATCAGGCAGGCACTGTAAGCAGAAAATAAACAAAAGAATCACAGCTAAGGGACAGTAAAGCAGAAGCAATTCCTGGAGTCAGCATTTGATACATTTTTACTTCAGAGAAAAGGCAAAGGGAGACTATTAATATAATTCTGACATGTGGACAATGTTGCCAGTTACCAGCTACAATAAAGGTTTTATATAATTATGTAGTTTTAGTCACAATTTTTAAAGAGAAAACTTGCTTTCATCACCTATATGGCAACGAAGAAAAGAAATAGAGACAAAGCCATTTCCATACTGCTTACTATATTCGAACCCACAGAGGTACAATAGGATAATCGGTTAATCAACAATTTTATTAAATAGCAATAAACTGTATTCGAATGGTTAAAAAGTTATTTTGAAACATAATCTCAAGACTTTCACAAGTTATTTGTTTTGATATTTGTCTTTGTTTAAACTAAAAACAAAGCCAAATAAAAAAACTAAAAGAAAATTAATATTCATTACTGTCACACTGAGATATCGTATGTCCCAATTAATTTTATATTCATTCACGATTAAGTAAAAAAAAAAGATCAGAGCATTAAATCTAACAATGATACTATTTTGATTCTATAGTTATGGATGGGCACGTTAGGAGCTTCTTATTTCAAAATGTTTTGAAATTATTTCAGACAGATTATGCTTATTACATGAGGTTTCTGAAACAACTATCTTAATACAGAACATGCCATTTTAGCTTTTCAAATCACAAACTTGCAAAACACACTGTTTATAAAATTTCTAAATCTATAAAGCAAGATGCAGAGCAAAAATTTTAGCCATGGTTTTTTTTTTTTTTTTTTTTTTTTTTTTTTTTTTTTGAGACAGAGTCTCACTCTGTTGCCTGGGCTGTAGAGTGCCGTGGCATCAGCCTAGCTCACAGCAACCTCAAACTCCTGGGTTCAAGCAATCCTCCTGCCTCAGCCTCCCAAGTAGCTGGGACTACAGGCATGCGCCACCATGCCCGGCTAATTTTTTCTATATATTTTTAGTTGTCCAGCTAATTTCTTTCTATTTTTTTTAGTAGAGACGGGGTCTCACTCTTGCTCAGGCTGGTCTCGAACTCCTGAGCTCAAACGATCCTTCCGCCGCCACCTCCCAGAGTGCTAGGATTACAGGCGTGAGCCACCGCGCCCTGCCAAATAAGGTGTATCTAAACCCCAGTTTCCAATGTTTAGGCTTCTATTAATAGTTTGTGGCCTCTGA
>CAUYRT010101616.1:0-24941 GCA_963574885.1 Lepilemur ruficaudatus | reverse complement strand
CATGATGAGGCATGTCTGACCTCCCTCCTCCTGGCAGACAATTTTAGGATATTCCTTTGGCCACGAGGGGGTCCATTCAGTCAGTCGGTGGGGGGGAGCCTTAAAATTTTATTTTGGTTCACATCTACTAGAAGTGACTTCAGGAGCAGAAAAGACCCCTAAAATATGAAGCATGTAAGGGAAACATACTTTTTAAAGAATTGATATTTATATGTTTAGAAATGGCTTCACACTTTATAACCTATCATGCTGGAGTTTATACCAAAGAACATTCTAGAGCACAACACACTGAATCGAATCGGTTGGATGGAAAGTCCGGCGTGAGGAAGTTTCCACCTGAGTTAAACAGGGCGAAGGCAGCTGAATTTGAGTAACTGGCCTCGTAGATTAACTGAGAACTATTACTGATGAGAACAACAACAACAAACTACAAACAAACATTTTCCCCATCATTCGGCATTTTACAAACAATGGACCATTTGCTTAAAAAAAAAAAACAAGAACAAGAGAAGCCACACTTAAAAGATTTGTGCTATTTGCTCATAAATCCTGCGTCCTTTTGTTTTACTGCTATTGATTACATCATTAGACTTTTTTTATATTTTAGAACACTTGTATAAAATATGCGGGGTAGGTTTACGTTGAAGAATTCGTTCTAATGAACAATGAAACAATTTAGCTTATGCTACTTGTTTTAAGCAGCTACTGAGCTTTACACATTGGTGCGTCTTGGATTCTCATGTTCTCTGGTTTGCGTTTTCAATTCTGTTACAAAGAGATGCCACTCTAAGACTGAGGAAAATTCTTAAGTGTGAGTGATCAGACCCCATCAAAAACCTCACCATTAACATAATACTCTTGTGTTTTAACTGTGTATATTAATTGAAAGGAAAAAATAATGAAAAATTGAATGAGGGATAATATATCACATGTAATTCTCTTTCTTTATTGCAGTCTTATAAATTGATAGTGCAGTGACAATATGTATATGAGGTATTCGTTGTATATCTCAAATATATCTATTTTGTTGTCTAATATGGTATAACGATAAATTTCCAGTATAGAATATCTATCTTAATTATTTTTTCAAAGCATACCAAAGGAAAAATACATATAACTAAGGCTATGAACAATAAAATTAAATTCGATGGTAATTAATACATTTCTAGTTGGAAATATAATCTTCCTATGCTTGGACTTTTATTCATGATAACATGAGTATAAAACAGGTTCATATCAGTATATTTATCATGTGCATTAATATTAGTAAAGTTTGTAGCCTTATTATTAAAAGTCAACAAACATCTGGCAAGTAGGAATTTTGCTCTCGGATTGTTTTCAACATATTTACCAAATTTTTACTTCCTCATTCTTAGTTTCTTAATCTACAATGCTATGCTATATTGATTCAGATAATTAGTACATTTAGGTGAATAGATGATATAAATATTAATAGTAACACAGAATTTGACAGATACCAGGTTCTTAAAAAAATGTTTCTTTTGCTGTCAAATGACATTTTTATATACTTTTAAAAAGAAATGAGGTTAATGGCTAAATACTATTACAGTACTCTTTTGATTACCTTTTGAAAATATCAAAATATAATTATCTCATCATAAAATCTATACTTTTTCAAGATCCCTTCAAATATACTTAAACTAAGAAGAGATATAGATACAGACATTATGAAGTACCAGCTGAACATCTGAAATTAAGACTCTAACAGAACACAGTGAAATCTAAAATTTTTAAGGGGAGAATAAGGCAAGGATTAAAAAATAATATGATCATTTTATTCTGTGTTTATAGAAAAATGAAATAATAGTTTGATAAGGAAAAGTCTTATAATAATAGTAGAATCAATATTGTCAATAACTCTTTAATTTGAAACAAGATTAATGTTCTGTGTACTCATGCCTTGGTTGAGTAATAAGTTTTCCTTAGAATTACCCTTTTGATTTTCATCTTTTTACAATTTATAAAGGTGAAAAGTCTTCAGAAACCTGCAGAAAACCTAGGACATATAAATAGATATAAATGGGAGGATGTTGATAACAACATTGTTTTGCATTTTTAAAGATTTTAAAAAATAAGTGGACAACGGGGTGATAAATAAGGAAGTGTTTTTCCATAGATGGAATTCCAAACAATAGTAAAATACAATAATGAATCAAAAGGAGAGAATTATACAATAGCAATACATATAAATCTAAAAACATAAGTGAAAAAAGGATTAGACTATACTCCTGAATATTAAAAATAGTGTATTATTCATAGTTACACACAGAGCATGAAGGGTGGGTTTGAACACACAATTAGAGAGTTTGATGAGGAATCTGAAAGGGGGAGTTGATGAAGAAAATCAAATTTGGACTGCACCTAAACCATCAGTGGTGATGTAGTACAATCTGAGTAGTCCAATTATCCTCTGAGGATCACAGTCTTATTTTAAACTCTGTAATTCTAATCAGTAAAGGACAGCAATTTTAGGATGTTTAATTTTCTGAAAGCAAAGCATCTGTATTAGGCATATTATAAGGACTCAAATTTTTTCACTCATCCATGACATTTTTGCATTTGTAAAATAAATGTCCATAAAAAATGACAATGTATTTAACTCTATTTCATTTTGGAAAAAGACAATGTGTAAAATTATATTATAGTTTCTCAAAATTCGATACCAAACTGAAAGCAATATCGCTTATGAAAAATCATAAAGCTATAATATTGTTAAGTGGATGGATGTGGATTTTTATGTGGCTTTAAAATTCTAAAGCCAAGGCCATAAGCTCTGTTGAAATCTACTTTATTAGCCTATTTTTATAGCAAGATAAACAAAATCTTATCAGGTGTCAATTATCACCAAATGCAGTATCATTAGAAAGTAATGAAACATTTTCACAATGTTGATTCTACCAAACCATGCGCATGACATGTTTTTCCATTTGTTTGTGTTGTCTGCAGTTTCTTTTTTTTTTTAAATTCAAAATATCTTTAATAACTTTTAAAAAGTTTCATAACGTGGAGACAACTAACATTTATTAAGTACCTTTTGTGTGTCAGGCTATCACTTTGAGTGGTTTGTGTATTTTATTTTATTATTATTTTTTTTATTGGGGGAAAACTACAAAGCATTTACAGTACAATGTTTACAGTCATCCGCAGTGTTTTTGTACTTGTCCTTGTAGAGGCTTTCACCTCCCCGGTTAAGTACATTCCTAGGTATTTTATTCTCTTTGTAGCTACTGTGAGTGGTATTAGACTCTTTAATTTGACTCTCAGCTTGACTGTCATTGGTGTATAGGAATGCTAATGATTTGTGTATATTAATTTTATAACCTGACTTTGCTGAATTTATTTATCAATTCCAGGAATTTCCTGGTGGAGTCTTTGGCGGTTTTCTAGATATAAGATCATATTGTCAAGAAAAAGCAATAGTTTGACTTCCTCTTTCCTGATGTGGATACCCTTTATTTCTTTCTCTTGCCTGATTGCTCTGGCTAGGACTTATATATAGCACTATGTTCAACAGAGGTGGTCCGTCAAGTGGGCAGCCTTGTCTTGTTCCAGCTCTTAGGGAGAATGCTTTCTACTTTTCTCCATTTAGGATGATGTTGGCTGTGGGTTTTTCACATATGGCTTGTTTTCATTTTATGAAACAGACACCTGCACTTGAATGTTTACTGTAGCACAATTCACATTTTCAGTAATGTGGGCTCAACCTAAGTGCCCATCAGTTCACGAGTGGATTAACAAAATGTGGCATATGTATACCATGGAGTACTACTCAGCCATGAAGAAGGATGAATTAAGGCCTTTTGCAACAATTTATAGGGAACTGGAGACCATTATCCTAAGGGACGTATGTAAAGAATAGAAAAACAAACACCACATATACTCGCTGTAAAACTGGAACTAACTGATGAGGATACATGTGCACAGAACGAAGTAAAACTCAGCCGAAATGAAGCATGGGAAAGGGGGGATAAGGGATGGGTGAAAACCTAACTAATGAGTACAATGAATGCTATCTGGGTGATGAGAAAACTTATAACCTTGACTCAAGCATAACAAAATCAATACATGTAACCAAAAACATTTGTACCCCTGTAATATTTTAAAATTTATAAAAAAGTACGTAACGAAACAGAAATTCAAGTTGGATTCAAATGAGTGTAGGATCACCTTCACACCCTTCCAGAATGGACTCATCTGCAGAGCAATTCTGATTTTGTATTAGTATCTAAATGAACATTATATCCCTAAGTATGGTATTTGTATTTATACACAAATATACTCATTTGAGCATATTAAAAACATAGTAACAAAACCATTTACAACCCACAGATCACTTAAAATTCCGTATCAGTCATTTTAAATTAGCCCTAGTAATAAACTCCATGGCAAATAGTGATTTATTTGCAAGTGGGTCAAATTATATATATAATATTAATTTTGTAAGAATAACAGCTGCCTTTTATTGAGTGCTCACTAGCTAGTTAAAATTAATCCTTACAACCATTCTGTAAGGTAGATTAATTTCATCTCCCTTTTACAGTGGGAAAAATTGAGATTCAGTACATTCGTTACTTTATCGGTGTTCTACACTAAAGTAAAAGTCAGAATCTGGCCCTCTGCCCGAAAGCCTGAATTTTTTTAATACTATTCTGTGCTACTTCCATTGTATATCCTAAACTGAGGTAAAATCAGTTTAAAATGTATTCAATCGAATCAGGTCATTTTACAGATAGGAAAACTCAATCCTCAATTGGCTGACTTACTCGAGATCACGCAGGTTTGTACTTCTTGACACAGAATCCCACTCAGATTTGGGTTGCACTTACTCTGTTGAAAGGTAAGAATGCTCAAACGTAAACTTTTGAGAAAAAGCATCTCACATGATGTTATAAACTTGGTGAATCACACACTGAGGAAAGTGACTAGTAACTTTTCAGAAAAGAACAGCAGGGTGTGTTGTGGGGAAATTTCATTACTTTGTACCTGTCCCCTTAGAGCAATAAGTGTGTTCCGTCTGAAAAGTGCTATTAATAAAGTGTAGGTTTATTAAATAGATGTGATTTTGTTTTTCTTTGACCATTCAAAGGAAGACAAGTTTAAACTTCTATATTTCTGATCTATTTTTTATTTGAATAAATACGGTTAGCATGGTGATTAAAAGCCTGGCTTCTGGAACTATTTGCTACAATTTTGTCTTCCAAGGTGAAAGTCTCCATTAGGTCTAAAATTGCCAGGGGTCGGAGGGTGGAGAGTATGAAGTAAAATAAGCTCACCCAAACATGTCAACTATCCTTTTTCTGTTACGCCAGGGTATGTGAAATTCACAGTGTCTTTTCTAGGGTTTCTAACTTAAAATATAGTCAGTAGAAATAAATTAATTTCTTAAATCTATAATCTATAAATTACTTACATATACTTCATCTATATATAGGACAGTTTATATAAGTAGGTATGTTTTAAATCAGAATGTCGAATTCAAGTCAAAGTAACTTAAAAATAAGAATTTAGCTGATATGAATCATATTAAAGTCTGATTTTGATAAGCAAGACTAGTATGAAAGTTTAATTACAATCACACATGCATAAAAATAAGCTCGGAAAATGATTTGTCAACTCCTGTGGTAATTTCTTCTATCTGAAACATTCCTTTCTCTACATAGTCACACCAATTCAACAATAGCTATTAATCACTTATAATCTGAAAAGAGATGATATTTACTTCTGTGGAAATATGGCATATTTTTCTCTGAATGAGCATTTCATAATATTAGCCCCTCAAAAATAAAACATTGTTATGTTAAAAGCTAGCAGCTCTCCAGTGATTACTATGTGCCAAACTCTGTTCTAAACACTTTAGTTATAGAACCTAGCAATACCATAATCCTGTGAGATAAAAACTATTACATTACTAACGAGAACACTGCGGCATAGGGTGCTTACATGCACACAGCTAGGAATGTTGATCAGTGCGAAATTGCTTGAGTGGCTGTAAAACAGTGAGGAGGGTGTGGATAATTTTGTGTGGGAACATAACAAATTACTCCATACAGGTGAGATGACTATTGACCTAGATGTAGAAGGTTTGACTAAAAGGGTCGTGGGAAATTGTGTGAGGACAGTCCAGAAACTAGCTGGGATTCTGCATATCCCTCAAGGCTTCTCTTAGGATCTGCTCAGTTCATGAAGCCCTTTCTAGGTGTTTTACAGCCCACCCTGAATGAAATGCATTATGTTCTCATTTGCTCATTCTTTGAACAAGTATTTATTGAGCACTTAAAAGAGGGAATTTAAAGATGAAAAACAATTCTCAGTCTTGATGAGCACATAGCGTAGAGTGTATCATAATATTTAGTACTTATTAGTATACTCTTCACCATTTTTTTTTCCCTACATAGGTTTCCAGCGTCTTCAGCTACATTGCAGACTTTCGGGTGACCAGACCATATCTCATTCTCTTATATATGATCTCTCTCCTCTAAATCTAGCATGAACAGCGGACAAAATAGGCACTCAAGGAACACTACTTGGTTGATTTGCATAGATTTTCTTATGTTGTCATGGAACTTCTTTGAAAGAGATGACAAGAATTTTTTAATGGGCAAATTTGTATTTAAAAATGCAAGTAAAATAAGCAAATGGAGGAAACTTTCAAAGAAAGCACAAGTAACTGCTTTCAATTCTACAGGCTACACATCTCTATTATTTATGGCATTATCTATAAAATGCGTTCCTTGGCTTCTCAAGTTATATATTAGAAATTAGTTTCAAGTCTATTCTTGGTATAATAAGAAATATCATGGTTCACTTACACATGTTTTTGCTAGACAGACCTCTGATTATCTGGTTCCTAATGATGCCCATGTTCTTTCTCCATCATCAACCAGACCCACTATTTTTTTTTTTTTTGAAAAATAAGATACCCTAGCATGTTTAACCAACAGAATAAAAAGAACATATTCATTATCACTCCAATTAAAACTGTTATGTTTTCTAGAATAAAAGAATAGGTGGAACGTTGTATCAATTTCTGGTGAATTTTTAGTAGCCACAACCACAAATACATTGTATTTATTAATCTGAAAATCATAGATGTTAAAAAGTTGACATTAAAATGGCTTCTAAAAATCTTTAGTCCTTCCAACTGTCTCTCAGATTCTGGCTACCATATTCAAAGCCTTTTTATTGTGCCAATAGCCCCAATATATTAGTAGTGGGAGGACAAAAGTAAATAAATGAAAACTCTTATTCTCAAACACTTGAAAGACTCACAACCTTGTGAGAAGAAAGAAAAAAAATCGTAATTATATGTTTGGTACTAAAACACTATACAAGGTATATAACTTATACAATTGAGCAGGTAAATCGGGTTACAGATTAGACATATTTATTGAGTTACAGAGGAGAAATGGGAAGCTGCTACAGATTCTTTTGAGAAGAACAGTAAAATCTTATCAAAAATTCTAGAAGCAGAAATGGCTTAGGAAATCATATAATACAGCCCTATCAAATGGACTTAATGTGTTGTAAGTAATTGGTGTAAGAGTGAGGATTAACAATACCCAAGTCTTTTTTCTCTAGATGCAGCTCTTATTCTTCCACATCAAAAAATTTTGAAAGAATATTTTAAAAAATTTAAGAGCCCAAAAAGAGAATGATCAGACAGCAAGGTCAGAAATCTATTTTATAGCAAAATTCACAGAATTACGTAAAATTAAATATTGCAAATCTTCAGATTTGTAATTAACAAATTATTAATTTCACACAACTACAATCATCTCAATTTTTGATGAAGTGACCTCATATAGCAAACAATATACTATTTAGCATATTATTATTTAGATAAGTAAAACTCCAACTTCTGGATGTACATTATTTTCCAAATGAATTAAATGGTATTTATTTTATTTAGTGATTGAACATAATCTTACATCATGCTTGTTAGTTTTGTGCCTATAGAAGATTTATTAAGAAACTGTGTTTTAAAATATCAGAATAATTAATAAATCGATATTTTATTGAATCACAACCCAGGGGAATAAACAAGATAAATTACAGGAAAGCAATGATAAAACTATACATTCTGGTCACCTTTGCTGCCTCTAATGCATTATTCTATTTCATCTGCCATAAAAAATGTTTTGTCGTAGTAAAACAAGGCAGAGAATATTTAAGTTTTCTAAAGGAATTGTAGTTATTATCTCTGACATGGTTGGGTACTTGCTACCTGAGAAAGTCCTTTTATAAAAATAGGTTCACCAGCTTTCAAAAGATTCAAGAAACCTAAACATAAAAGCATACATGCCCAGTACATCTTTAATGAGGTTCATTCAAGTGTTTCAAGGCAGCAAACATAAAAGAAGCCTTTAAAATTTTTTTCATAGTAGATCAAACAATGATGTGAGTAAATTTCATTCCGTATTCCCTTGTCAGCTCATACTGCCCTTCACGTTATCACATGCATGGTAAAAATAGTAGAAAGGCAGTATTTAATATTTTAAATGGGGGAAAATTTTTAGGTTTGAATATAAGAAGTAAAATTCAAAATGTCTTTCTCCTCTACAATTTAATCCAATTATTCAGTAGGAATGACAGCAAGATTTCTTACAAAGCTTTGGACTAGTTCATTTTTTGGAAATAGAAGAGATATTGATAAATTCCAATGACTGAACAAAACAACTATTGAGTAAAAATGGTGATTCATTTGCTGTATTTTCTCCTTTCTTATAAAGCTATGGAAATTCTTCAAAGAAAAGGATTTTATTGTTAATATGCTAATTTTGCAGGCATCTAGAAAATACACACTAAAGGGCTTTCAGTTATATAGACATTAGTATTAACAGCAAGAGTGAGAACCCATCTCTACTAAAAATAGAGAAATTAGCCTGGCATCATGGTGTTTGCCTGTAGTTCCAGCTACTGGGGAGGCTGAGGAAGAGGATTGCTTGAGCCCAAGAGTTTGAGGTTGCTGTGAGCTAGGCTGACACCACGGCACCCTACTCAGGGAGACAGAATGAGACTCTGTCTCAAAAAAAAATTTTAATTAATAATTGTTTTACTTTGAAAATAATATTCACTGATAATACCACACTTCAGGTTGTTATAAAATTATGAACGTATAAACAGTATTACACGGGAAGAATAAAATGCTGTATTTGTAACTGGAATAAAGGTTTTTGACATGATTTTTGAACGTTTTTTAAAATAGAACATATGGAGATGGAAAGAGAACTTTGTTGGCTTAAGAAGAAAATTTGGAAAACTACAGAAACATTTCAATCTGGAAAAAGAATACAAAAATGGGTTTCACTGGAAATGTCAGTGTAAAGTAAACCTCAGTAATGACCTCCAATGAATGGAGGCAAATAGAACAGCAAAAATTATGTAAATCAAGGTTATAAGATACTAAGCGGAATAAATTGAGGAATAATATGAGGTCATGCTAAATGGTAATTAAAATCATTCAAACAAATGTCTGCATCAAAGATGAGCCACTTAATTTTTCCTAGCAAAAAGTTCATTAGGAAGACTGTTTAAACTTTATTGATGATGAAAAAAAAGATTACTCAGATTCACTATTGGAGATGATTTTTTTGTCTTTACCACTGTATTTGGATGTTTTTACACATATCTAGAGAACGGCTGTGTGAATAGCATTTGTCTACGCTTCAGGTGACTGCTTTGTCAGAATGGACTATGAAGCATGGATGGAAATTGTTCTGCTCTACACTAAAAAAAGTTCCAGGAAAACACATAGAGGCTGTGAGCTGTGACTATCCAGCTCGGATTTGATGGCACCCATTATTACTACTGTTCTAGATAAAATACAGGAGTATATGGTTGATTTGTTCCTCTGAGCCTCATCATGTCTAATCCTAAAGCAATAACTTCAAAAACTTAAAAGAGATTATATCTGCTACCCTAACAGTTGCATCATCTTACCATTGTTATATATTTTTCTTTGTTTACATTAATATCTGAAGGTTAATGTGATATTCATAAATAGAAGGCATATAGAAATTATAAATTACCTAGAGACAGTCTTTGAAAATAATTAAATGCCCCTGAAGCAAAACAAATAATGAGAGAAAATATTTAGATGGCCATGAATACCTATTTTAGATTGCAAGTAAATAAAATTTAAGAAGAAATTTAAAACTTTAAAATAAATGCAATTAAAGTGTTAAGTCCAAGAATTCAATACCAAAAGCAGAAATGGTAAAAATATTTTAAAAGGTCAGTTACAATATATATGCCTATGTTTAGGCAAATAAGTCATCACAAAATGGCAAAAAGGTGGGTGATACAGCCAAGTGGCTTGGTACGAGATACACATATTAATCTTTCTTTATGAGATGTAGTTTTCTTCTATAGTAGACAATAATGGAACTAGGCTAACTTGCAGGATTACAAGAAAAGTGTTTTTAATTATATTTTACTATTTCCATAGACAGAAAAAAAATATTTTTGTTTCTATCTGAATGTTAATTAAGCTGGTGTTCATAAATAGAAGGCATATGGAAATTATAAATCACCTAGAGACAGACCATGAAAATTATTAAATGGTGCTCTACCCATTCACTTCTGTGCTCAAGGATTCTTATTGCACTTTTGGCCGGAGGGCTTTTGTCCTGGCCTGGAGCACCATCAGCTCCTGCGCTGGACAAGCTTGAAGTGCTGGGGCATCAACAGCACTCGCTCAGACAGCAAGGCACCAGAGACAAATGGGACTGGTGGGTAAATTGTCCAACTCGCCAGCCCCTCAAATGAGATCACTCTGACGTCTCCTCCACGCACTATTACCCAGAGTTCCTCACTCTGATAGGATTGAATTCTAATTATCTACAGTGGTAAGAGGCTCAATAACTCACATCACAACCTTCCTTCCCCCTTCCACTTCCCCGCTCTTCTGCTGCCATTTCCTGAGGTCACCTCCCAAATAAAGCATTTGAACTGAAATCTATCTTAGGGTCAGCTTCAGGAAAACACAAACCAGGACATGTTTTTCATCTGTAAAATAGAGATGATAATATTGATTTCAAGAATATATTGTATGAGCATTGGCTTCAACTTAAAAAAGATATTGTGAGCACTAAATTAAACAAGACAATGGAAAAGACCTACCTCAAGGAACTTAAAAAATCGATTTAGTTCTCTATTCTCCACCTGCTGACCTATTTATAGGTAGTAATTGGTGAGTGGGCTAAATTAGACAGTATGTATGTAAGGATATCTTAAAAACTAAAAATTGCCTAGTTTCACATGCATAAACTTTCCTATTGTAATAGAAAGGGGAATTTAGTCTGGATTTTGAAAAAAAGTCAGTACAAAAATAACATATGTGCTAACACACTTTGAAACAAACATAAAACATTGATTCTGTTGAAAATGTTGACAATGCCTTTTTTAAGAGAATTTTTTAAACTATGTGAAGATATTTATAATGCCTGAATCATTCAATAATACTTTTTGAGTATCTGTGTCTCTTTACTATACTATGAGAATTTTAGGGTTAAGAAGTTTTTTTTTTTCTTTTCTGTTTTTAAAATTTGGGATATCAAAAATAATATGCATTTGGTGAAAATCAAATACTTGGGTAGGTGGGAAATCTTCATTTATACTGGGTGTAATATTTTTAAAAGGAAAGAAACACTGTCATCAATAAATGTAACACATTAAGAGAGAATATATTTTCTCATTGAAATCCAAATGGACTCAACAGGAAATAGAGCATATTTTTACTCATAGACGTTAACATTTGTTGGACGGTATGAATGGCTTTCTTCATATTAAAATAACTTTATCATGATAAAAAACATGCTATTATTTTCTTATCAATAAAAATAAATTTTTCAGATTTGATAACCAATTATTTGAAGTTGGTTTAAAAAGCATAAGTGGTTTTGTTTTCACAGGAACTAGAAATACGGAGGCTGCTGGGTTTTTACCTCACACTGTCATTTTATTAGAATTGTCTGTTCAATCAGGCAAGATTAGCAGTTGTTACAATTTGAGTATTTGACCTTCCAAACCTCATGTTGAAATTTGATTTCCAACGTTAAAGGTGAGACCTAATGGGAGGTGTGTGGGTCGTGGGAGTGGGTCTCTCATGAATGACATGGTGCCGTTCTCAAGGTACTGAGTCAGTTGTCACTGTGTTAGTTCCCAAGAGAGTTCACTAGAGAGCTGGTTGTTGGAAACAGCCTGGTACCTTCCTGCTCTCTCTTGCCTCCTCTCTCGCCATGTAATCTCTGCACACACAGAGTGGAGGCAGCCTAAAGCCCTCAACAGAAGCAGATGCTGGTGCCATGCTTCTTGTATAGCCTGCAGCACTGTGAGCCAAATTAATCTCTTTTCCTTTGTAAATTACCCAGCCTCAGGCATCCTTTATAGCAAGGCAAATAGACAAGGACAGCCTTTTCATTCTTTTGTTGCCTACCTCTCTGCATGTACGTGACAATAAGAGATAAAAGGTGGCAGTGAGTCCTCCAACTCTTAGAGACTTATTCGTCAAGAGTTCATTTCAACTCTGGATACAACATGTCTATAAACACGTCACTCTCCATAGATTACATGTTAACAAGACAAGGGTTTTTTTTTTTTTTTGGAAATTACATTTGCATGTAGCCTGTTTCTGCAGACTTGTTTTCATGTCTTAATTTTGCAAACCTTTGAGAGCTTTAATGATTTGGATATTGAGTTATTTAAAGTAATTCGTATACTTATTTTATTCCTTCTGGTTATTTATTTTTCTTGTATGTCACTTAGAAAAGGCCAAGCATGAAATTGGAGCTGCAAAGCAAGAACAAATTTATTGATATGAAACTGCTCTGAAAACTCAATAGGTGTGCAGCAAAGCAAGAAGGGTAAAGGGGCTGAATAATTCATTGAAGCTTTAAGCATCGATAAATAACACTTACAGAGAGGAATGTCTGCTTTGCAACATTAGGTATGAAATTTGAGTGTAAAATAAAAGACATCTTCAAAGTGCCATGTTATGAGAATATTCAAATAAACAAAGGATGTTTTTTCATTAATAATTCTGTGGATAATACTATGAATAAAAAATTGGGGGACTAGGAAACATTCTGTATAGTGCCTTGGATTTTATTGGCATAGGTCAAATCAGATAAACATGGATATTTCATTTATATAGAATGATACATAATGATGAAGTTTTTATCAATGTAAGTATAAATTCAAAGTTGTTTATTCATGTACCAGGAAAAAAATCCTGAATATAATGTAAGCTGTATTTAAAACAATACAAATGATACATCGTTACATAAAACACTATAACTACTACTGTTACTATCAACTCTAGAGTTTATGACAGTGTATTTGTGGAATTGCTTATTTAGAACAAGATGAGGCCCAAGGATAATGAATACACATTAATCAACTTTAAAAAGCAGACAAAATATTGACACAATTTACAAAATGGCTATTAATAATAAAGATACCATAGTGCATCTTAAGAAACAAAAGATAATCAGAATGTGAGAAAACAATGTGGTATAGTAGAAGCAGTGTGAGCTTTGGAGTGAGAAAGATGCAGTTATTTGACTTACTAAATCTATTAACTTGGACAAGTTACTAAATTTCTCTGATTTGGAGCTTTCTCATTATTACCTATGTTAATAATTCCATCTACCTTCTGAGGATTTGTTGTGTGGGTAAGAATATACATACATCTATCTCAGAACACACAACTATATAATTTATAATAATTCAATTAGGTGTTTAATAACTATTATCTTATTTTCTTGTTATTAGTACTAAAAAATTGAATGTCTTTGAAAATCAAATGAAAACAAAGAAATGGGTATGCTCTTGGATAGGCAAGTGTATTAAAGGGGATTAAACAAAACAGCCCGGGGAGCAGAAAGCCAACAAGCAGCAGTAGCTATATGAACCCCACCTTGGGATCCCTGGAGAATCTCAGTGGTTAAAGGCATCAAGTACCTCTCTGGAGACAGTGGGAAAGACAGGGTGAAAACTCCTCCCTATAATATTTTTTCCCTCCATTAGGATAACTTGGCACATGAGACAGATAAATCTACCTCCACGTCAGTCTAGAGTCATATAGCCATCTTTGAAGTACAGAGCTAGTATTTTAGCTATCTGATAGGGAACAAGTTAAGACTAGACTGGACTTATAAATATCCAGCATTTTCTTAAAAAGTAAGTTAACTGTTATCACTCACTCAGTGAGCCCACACTTCCTCCCTTTGAGAATTCTCTGCTGTCTTTTCACCAATGTAGCATGCTCCTGTTCATGCTCTGATTCTATGGCTGTTACTTTTTGGTATTCCTCCATGCCCACTTCTTAAAATTGAGTGGCTTGAGATTTTTAATCCCACACAGTATGATTTCTCTTAGTGTTTAAATACGCTGCTAGCATTTAATTAATACTATAATTTGTAGTCCTAAATCAATGTTTCAAATTTAGAATTCCTTCTTATGTCCTGGACTAGTGCTTCTCAAAAAGTGGTCTGAGGACTGACTACTGGTCAAAGAATAATTCTGATCCACTATGAGCTAAGAAACTTGTGTCAAAATGTATATAAACTCTTTTGTCACTAAGCACCTATGCATGGCTTAGATCAGCTGACGTGGATTTTTTTTTTTGGTAGTAAAATATGCTCGATAAAAGATGCAGCGTGCTCATTTACTTTCTGTTGCAGACTCCTCTCTTTAGGGACCAGAACTTTTGTTAGCACTGCTTTCGTACCATGCAGTTGTCTACCAGAGATCTCTAAACAGTTCAACATATGTAAAAAATTAAAGCATTTCACTTCCCCTACAACATGCTCTCCTATTAGTGAATAGTAACATCATAAAAATAAATGTTACCGATACCTTAATGAATCAATTTGTAATAAATGGTAATAACCAGAAACCCAAAAACTTAGTGGTAGAATTTCTTCCTGTCTTTTCTATCACTACGCACTCTCCCATACTTTTGTCTCATCTACTCTATTTTTAATTATCTTGTAAATAGGTAACCATCATCATTTCCCTTGGATACTTTTCATAACTTGAAAGTATTTAACTTTAAATTATTTTAAACTTAATATTTAAACTACATAGAATTTAAATAAACACCTGTCATAAAACATCTTAAATTGTTTTTTGTCATCCAGTTTTATTTCCAGTCCTTCCTGCCCCCAGATAACATAGTTATCTTTCTAAAATTTACTTGCTTTAAATTCTCTCGTGGCTCTCAAATATTTAATAAAAACAAAGACAAAAAGCATAATGACAGTAAACCTAGCCAGCTTTTATTGAATGCTTATCAAGGACTCCACATTTTTCTAAGCATTTATAGGCAACATCTAATCCTCAAAATAACTATTATAATCACAATTTTACAGATGAGGAATCTGAGGCCTAAAAAGTTTAAATAAATAAATTACCTAGGTAAAAAGTGAGAAACAAACTCAGTCCAATTCTGAGACTTTAAGCAAATAAGGCAAAATTTGTATTTCTCTGAAAAACCTACAAGGCACTTCACTGTCTAGGATCTGTGTACATGCCTATCCTGATCCCTCCTATCTCCCTCCTGAAACTCTATGCCCCGGCCACGTCAAACCACTGACAGCTCTTAGATCATTTCATGTTATTCCATTGCTCACACCATCACATTTGCCTGCACTCTGCCACTGCCATCTCTCCATCCGAAATGTTTCTAATTCTGTTAAAAATTGAATTTCCATTAAAATGTGTTTCTAATTTAATTTCTATTGAGGAGTTCACATCCTCAATGAAGCCCTCCATCCAACACCCAGGGAGAGTTGTACTACCTCACTCTAACAATATTTTCTTGGCACCTAAGAATTCAATAAATAACCCAGGCAAGTTGCGTGTCCTTAAGGAACTTGTAATTTGACAGGAAATAAGTAGGTAACTAGACAAATAAGTATACAACGAATCCAGTGGGGCTGTGTAGACTTACAATGAAATGAAAAGCAGAAAATGTGTGAAAAACAATGTAATATGGGTGGGTTGCCCAGGCACTTGGAATAGTAGAGAGTCTCAGAGAAAATGGCATCTAAGCCAGGCAGAAGATATGTGAAGAACAGAGGATAAAGAGTCCAGGACAAAGGCTCTTTCAGGCATATCTTCTTATGTATTCCACTTATTACGGATTTGATCCCTATATGTCATTACGTGTTTATGGATCTGTTTACATATTTGGGAGTGTGGCTGTGGGTGTGAGTGTGGGTGTCGGTGGAACCCACCCCCAGAGACAAACTGTCTAAGACTGTGTTCTCTCTTCATCATGCAACTAGGAATTGATACATAGTATTACTTACTGTAGATATAAATAATTTAATAAAGGCCCAAGAAGAAATCACTGACAAACGGAATGTAAAACGAGAACAATCTCAAGAAATGTTTAGCAGTTTAAAATGATGCTGCCGGTAGCTAGATTTTAGCATGGAGGATAAGCAATACAGAGGCAGATGTCAAGGATGCTCCTGTCTAGCTTGGCTGCCTGGTTAAGTGGAAATGCAATTATAAGGGGAGCCACATTCGGGGTTTAGAGTTAGAGGTGCTTTCAGTTTGAATGTCAATGGTCCTTTACAATTCCTACGTGTGATGATAAAGATGACTCTGTCTCATCAGGCTTTACCTTGTCTCCACAGGTGCTCATTTGCCACAGTCCTTGACGTAAAATTAGCTTAATTTTTTTTTTTTTTTTGGTTTATGAACTATTGAATCTAATGGTTAGATGTCAAATGAAACCTCTTTAATATTTTTATTTCCCTTGGAACACTTGAAAAAGCCTATCTTCTCAAGCAAAATATCAGAATCAGTAGATGACAGTTTAAAATTTTTATGTGATTGTTTCCTCGGGGCATGTAACATATGGCTGGGTAAGTTCGATTATGACAACACAGTGCAACTGTCTGCATCATTATTGTTTAGAGATGAATAATACCTTTCTAAGCCAAATGCTCTCCTCATTTGACCAGCTTACTGAGATTGCAGGTACATTCTAGCACAAGTTGCCAAAAACAATTCAACTAAATGCACATTTGCATTTAAAATGTTACTATTACAGCAGATCTCATAAATACGTAACTAATAGTTTAGCAAGTTCTAGAGTCTAACACTTAACATTTTAGACACAGCCATTGGGCTTAAATTTCCTACCAAGATGATTTCATAATTTAACCCATAGCTAAAATACATTTATTACAGTTTGTCTGAACAACATTTTCTTCATTTCACAAATATCTTTAAGAACCACATTTGCTCACATAATGGCTACCTTCATATAATAATCACAAACTTACTTGGAGTAACATAAAACAGGTCAATAATACCTGGATAAAGTTCATACAACCCAGTAAGTTGCCTTAGGCCATGTGTTAAAAAGCAACGGGTTGTGTAAATAATTCATGTTTATTTCAAGTGATAGGTCTCTGTCTCAATAGCTGAATTATTCTAGAAATTAATACATGGATATGGGGAGCAAGAAGAAGCAGGGGCAGGCATCATGGCTGGAGAGTAGCAAACACTGATTATTTTTACTTTACCTTGTGCAAAAATAACTAGCTCCATTCAATAGCTGTTGATGACATTTGGAAAAGCTTGAGATCTGTGAAGTTGGGGTAAGAGGAGTTGAATTTTACCAAAGTAGAAACTTGAGACAGAGTCTTGAGCCCCATGAAGCCAAGTTACTTCTTTTTGGAGAAAAGTATCCAATCAAACAGAATTTTTCTCTTTCTCTCATTTAACTATTCCTTATTTGGCATTCCCTAAACCCTCCAACATCTTTTCATGAACATAAAATGAAGAAGATTCCTGTGATACACAAACCACTCTATTTTTACTTCCCTACCCCCCCCCCAAAAAAAACCTGGATAAACATGCTAATCTTAGTGATACAGGACAAATTGAATGATCCACCTTGCTGTATATCCTTCATCCTGTGGACCTCCCAAAGCTTTCAGTTGTCCCTACTTAGACCCACCCCAATCCACAAATCCATCTTATTTTCAAGAAGTTTCTGGATAGCAGCTTTGCACACTCTATTGGGCTGCATTTGGAAAGTAGTTGAACTTTCTGTACCAACAAATAACAGGCACTCTGAGTTTGTCCTCTCATAATGGCTGCACTTGCTTAATACAGTCACCTCGGATCCAGATGGCCAACTAGACACAGGTAGTAGTATATGCCTCCTCTATAGGGAAGAACCAGACTACTAAGCAGATTCTCACATTCTGAACAGATTGCCTAAGAGAGAATGAAAGCATTCACCAAAAAAACAATGGGAAGCACCAAAAGTGGGTTAAGGAGAGGATCCAGGACAACTTGCCTAACTAAAGACTGGCTAATTGCTGGGAGAAGCTCCTGGATGCATGGAAATAATAACAGAGAAGCCCCCCAGGGCTCCCTTTCCAAGATGAGTTTTTACAGTCTTGGCTACAAGAGAACTCTCTGACCCAGGAAGGTCTCAGGCCTAACATGGGGATCTGCTTGGAGATTGCACAGAGACATAGCTTCAGAAAGGGAACCAATGTGGAATGCCACAGGCATCCAAGCTCAGAGCAGCATGAGCTGGGCGCCATTTTGAGAGCCTGACACTGGGCAACTGCAGCCACTGTGTGCCTCTGAGGAGTGATAGAAGAGTCTAGGTGCTCTCACCCACCTGGGAAGGTCCCCACCACCCTGCTGTGGGCTGCTGTTGAGACTGAGACATGAGCAGACGGCATTTTCCATAGTTTCTTGCCTACACAGCCTACCTTGGTGGGGCACCAACATTTCTAGGCACAGGTCCATGGTGCCATTTTGAAAGTTTGACACTGGGCTGCACCCTGCCCTCAATTTGAGTTTGGGCTGATGTAGTTGCAGCCCCTGCCGGGCTGGGGAAGGGCAAGGAAATCAGGCTGTCCAGTTCACATCTGCAATGGTGCCCACCATCCCACAGCCTGCTACAAAGACTCGAGGAAACTGCACTCCCTGTGGTTTCCTGCTAGAGCAGCCTGAGAAGGGCCTATCCTCTCTGGTTACAGGCCAAGCATGCCATTTGGGAATTAAAAGCCAGGCAGTGCCCCACCCTCAGGCTGAGTTTGGGCTGACCAAGCTGCAGCCCCACCCAGTTGAGAAGGGACAGGGAAACCCACGCTCTCCTACACACACAGAGGACAATTCTCACCACCCTGCTATGAGCTGCTGTGAGATCAAGATATGAGCAGACCAAAGTCCCTGCATCTTTCCATGCTGTTTGTCAGGAAAGGGGCCCCACCCTCTCTAGTCACAGGTGCAAAGTACCATTCTGGGAGTTTGAAGCTGGGCAGCACCCTGCCCTGAGGCTGAGTTCAGGATGACTGCAGCTGCAGTTGCTGCCAAGCTGAGAAGGGACAGGGAGCCCAAGCTCTCCTACACAAAACTAGGACAATTCCCACTGCCGTGCTATGGGCTGTGAGACTGAGATAGGAATGGACCACACTCCCCACAGTTTCTTGCCCATGCTGCTTTTCTGAAAGGGAAACTGCCCCCTTTGATTGCAAGGCCAGAGCTGGAGCCATACTCAGAGTTTAATAATAGACCATGCCCTACCCTCAGGTTGAGTTCAAGATCACATAACTACAGCCACCACCCAGCCAGAAAGGGACAGGGAAAACCAAGTTCTCCTAATCACACTTAGGACAATACCCAGCACCCTGTTATAGGCAGCTGTGCGACTAGGGCCTACAATACTAAATCCATTACAGCTACTAGTAACACTTGGGTCCTAGTGGGTGACTCCTCCACTGCTATTGCCACCTCCCACCTCATGCCAGCTATTCAGTGGCCTGAGAACCTGCCCACACACCTGGACCTCTTCTCCAACTACTAGTTTCTGAGCAAGCCACCCAAAGGCCCACGAATTAGTCTCCCAGGACATCTGATGAGTGGATAAAGAAAATGTGGCATATGTATACACATACACACACACCACACACACAAATACCATGGAATACTACTCAGAAATAAAAAATGAAATAAAGTCTTTTGCAGAAACTTGGAAGGAACTGGAGGCCATCCGATTTACTAAGTATTTAAAAACTTAGAAAAATAAATGCCACACGCATGTTCTCACTTATAAGTAGGAGCTATACTATGGCTACACAGGGCACACAGAGGGGTTTAACGGACATTAGAGACTCACAAGTGGGTGAGAATGAGGAATGAAAAATTACCTACGGGGTACGATGTACACTACTCCAGCGACGAGTACACCAAAAGCCCAGATTTCACCGCTATACAATATATACATGCAATGGAAAAAAGTTTTTAAAATTTCTAACTTTTTGAAAAAATAAAAATAGAAAAAAGAATATAGTCATCTCCCTATTTGGGGATGGGTGAATGTGTAATATAAAGTGAGGCCACCAGCACAATGTTTGCCATTGTGTCTATGTAGGTTTGGTGATAACATTTTGCTGATGTAGATGATCAACACAGAGCTCAGTCTGACTGAGAGTGCCTGAGAGCAAGCAGTCTTCCTAAAGCTTTGCTGATCAGACAAGTGTTCAAAGAAAACCAGGGTGTATAATTTGACCTATATGCATGGCCCATATAATTTTGAGAGTCTTCTCCTACAAAATGATAAAATACTGGCTTAATTATCGATCAAGAATATTAGGGGAGTGATATTACTACCACACTTTCGTTTATTCTTTTATAATGCCTATTTTTAATAGCTTTATTCAATTTAAAGTCATTTTCTTTATCTCTTAATATATCCAGCTTGCTTAATTCATCACAGAGGATGTGAAAAAATATAGGTCACTCAACAGAGTTTAATTTGCAAGGGAAAAAAGCAGTGAAATGAAAAACTCTATTTCTCATTGTTTTGCATTATAGATTTAAAGTAGCACGACAGTAAGTACGGGTGCTTTTCAGTTGATGTGTTACAAATGACTTTACTGATTGAATACTTCAGCTACTTTTTATATTCCATTAATTTTAGCTAGTGTTTGTATTGTTTTGTCATGCAAAATAGATTTAGAACATTCAATCCTATCAAATTTGCAAATTCCTCTGATATAAAAAGGAATAGAGTTTTCTATAAATGTGATCTAATTAATGATTCTAATGTTTGTTGCTATCAAGCATCACTCTAGTGCCACCTACTTCTAGTTTTCAGATGGTCTTCACACAGTCAATATTTAATTGTTGAACTAATTTACGGTTGACTATGATATTGGCTCAAGAGAAAAATACAGAGCCACCTTAAATCTTTGTAAAGAAATTGCCAAATTGGTCTACTTAACAAATTATCTGAAATAGATTATTCTTATTAGCCATATTGAGGAACTTACTCTAATGATGGTATTGAGGTATTTAAAAATAATTACCTTTCCATACCTACATTCTACCCTCATTTACTTCACTGGTAGTAGCTATAATATTTAATGGTTTACTACACTTTCGATTTCAATGTTTTGGGTTTTTTCCCCCTCTGAAAACCCTCATATTATTGTATGGCTAGCCTCTCAAAATCTAACTACAGTATTACATTAAATCTTCCTGAATTACTGGCAACAAGTGGACCAGATGGCTTCTGAGGTTAGGATCACCTAATTCTGAGGGAATGCAAGAACTTATAACGGAAGCACACTTTTTTCTGAGATAACCATCATAAGTATCATAGATCAATTCATCCAATTTGCCTTCAGAATCGTTCAGATCCAAGCATCTTGCAAATGTATAGGAAGAAAAAGCAAAGGAAAAAAAAAAAACAATGACACGCAATGTCAAGTTTGTAGTAAGTCTGCAAACCTCATTTAGTTGACTCTCTCTCAACACCAGCTGTAACCCAATTAAATTCAATAGTGCACAGGTGTTCACAGGAATGACTAACACAAAAGCATACTTCCCTTTAGGGCTCTTAAAAAATTAGAGTTCTTTAATTTCCATACACCTTCAAAACCAAAACCAAACAATAAAATATTGGGAGGGGGGGAGAAATTAGATACAGCAGGGGAAAAAACACAACCAGCATGAGCTATAACCCAATTAAGCTGAACAGCACTCAGGTGTTTGCAAGAGCTCACTCACTCAAATTTTACCAACACAAATTAACTTTCTCTGATACATCATAAGATTGACAACGAATATCTTTTTGTGTTAAAGTTACTTGGAGATGAGCGTTTTATGAGTTCAGGTTCTTAAAGGTGGCTTTCATTGCAAAATATAATGTAGTCAAAATAATTACAGATTTCTATTTAAATATCTGATCATGGGCACTTAAACACTTTAAAATACCCATTTTGGTTCAACAAAGGCACTCAATATAAATTTTAATTTTTACTTTCATTCTTTGAATTTCCTGCCTCATGCAAAAAGTAGTCCTTTTCTTCAGGAAAAGAATCCAATTATTTGGGGTATTTTTCCCAATTTTTGTCAATTATTTTAAAATCAAGACAAATTATTAGAAAGACCTAGAATAGATATGTCTTATTTAATACCAATAATATCAATACCCAGATATAGTGGCTAATTTCTTTTAATGTGAATATGCAAGGCTGTCAACCCTATTCATGATTCAGATTTGCTGGGCAGAAATAAGTTTGTGTTCTTTTTATTAGAAAATTGTACATTATCAATTATTCCATTGCTTTGCAAAGTGCGATCATCCCAAACTAACAGCATCAGCTACACCTGGGAACTTGTTAAAATTATACACCCTCAGCCCTATTTGAGACTCCACAGGTGGGGCCTACTAAGCTCTTTATCATGTTAAACAAGTCCTACAGGTGATTCTGATGCACTCAAATTGAGAACCACTGGTCTATTTGTTTCACAGTATATCACAAAAATATGGCAAACCCCATTTGTACCATAGTGACCTTTGGAAAAAAAAATGAGAGATTATCAGATTATTACCATTTCCACCTCCCTACACATGAATAAATATAAAGGCATCATTCCTAATTTTCTAAATTTTAATCAGTAGTCAGAAAAGCTGATCCCTTCATACATAATAACTATGCAATGATGCGACTGGGTTAATGTAACTCTAAATGAAAAACCCAAAGTATATAATTATTATTTGAAACATCACTGCTACATAGAGATATATGAATTGGTCATACTATGCTCAATAGTTTCATCTTGAACTGTACCACACAACTTTTATGAAATTAATTCTGACATTTAATACAATTTGAAGTTATTCCTTATGTCCTAGTTCAAGTAGAAAAGAAATATCACAAAGAAACAAAAAAGAAAATGCATTTATTTGTATAGTGTACGCGTGAGGGTGTGTGTGTGTTACATACTGCTAATTTCTTTCGGTATCTGTACACTGAGGAAGATAAGAGTATTAATATTTGGCTATTACATTTTTTTACTATCAGAGAGAAAGAAATGCATTAATAAAAATATCCTGGAGAAGCAGCAAGATGGTGGACGAGAAAAACAACCAGCCAGAGTGTCTCTGCAAAAAAGACAGATTTTAGAGGAAAGTGGAAGACATAAGCAAGCAGACAAGCAAACGTTGCCCGAGGGTCGGAAGGAGGGGTACCTGAGACTACGGAGACTCCACGGGAGGAGGCTGCGGAAAACTGGAAGCAGGGAGCCCATTGATAAGCTTGGAGACCAGCAACAAAGGTAGGTGGAGCGACTCACTTTCCCCTCCCTTGCCTCTTGGACTGCTGGTGGCTTCTGAGCGGTTGGAGAGACCTGCCAACACCCGCCCAGAGACGGCCGCCGCTAGGGAGCGGGGAGCCTCTTGTAGACTCTGGCTCCCGGCTCCCTCGGGAAACCTCCCCGCGCACAGAGCCCAGCCTATGGGCGGGCGCCATATTTCCTCGTTCGCCCCTCTCCCTTCCCTATCTGCAGCTGCGCAGAGAGACAATTTAGCCACCACCTGGAGGCGTCTGCAGGGAACCGGACCTTTCCATTTTGCGCCCTACAGCAGACCGAGGGATACTCAGACTGTGAGCTCCCTACACGCCAGCCCGCCCAGGTGCTCTTGGCCCGGTGACTCCAGGAGAATGGGACAGATTCTGAGGCTGAGGGACATCAATCCAGCTTGGGCACCCTGTGGGTGACTTGGGATTAGCACTCCTCTCCCTGGTGGGGTCAGGGATTGAATTTTGGGGCTCAGGGGTCAGACCTACAGACCAGATCCCGTGAACCCAAGTCTCGCATTGCCCTGGGGCACAGAAGGGCTATTTGTGAAGGAGCCTACTGATGTGTGTGCCTTCGGGGTGGATCAGTGCGCTTGAGGGGCTACCCTCCTCCCACGGCAGGGCTCCCAGCTCAGGCTGGGATCCTGGGCAGGGAACCTCCCCACCCGCATCACAGCCAGGGGAGACCCACTGGCATGAGGTCCTGCCTGCTGGCAGAGGCCCAGGAGAAGCCACGGAGCCAGGGAGGATGGAAAGGAGCGAGGCCTGCTCCAGACTGCAGGTCTCAGCCAGCCCCACCCCACAGGCAGACTTTCTGGCTGAGTGGGGCCATTCCAGCCCCTCCCTGGCAGCTTTGCCCAGAAGCAGAGAGCAGACCTGTGACCCCTGCTAACAGCATCTGTGGAGCTTGAGGGCAGCTCACCCAACCCAGCCTCGCCCAGCCTCACTCCCCCACCTACCCCCACTGAGGTGGAGAATAAGGACACATCTGGAAGTCCCAGGGCCCCAACCACCACGTGAAGCACTAGAGAGCCTCTCCAGAGGAACAAGAGCTGGTTACAGGACCCAAAACCAACACTGCAGCCTGCTCCTCCCAGCAAGCACCACCTACTGACAGGGAGGTCATTTTGCACTTGGTTTTACTGCATCTACTGACTTATCACACAGGGTGTGGTCAAATCTTACCCACAAACGCCACCTACTGACAGGGAGGCCATTGTGCACTTGATTTTACTGCATCTACTGACTCATCATACAGGGTGTGGTCAAATCTCATCCACAAGC
>CAUYRT010101615.1:0-23884 GCA_963574885.1 Lepilemur ruficaudatus | reverse complement strand
CCCAGCTACTCGGGAGGCTGAGGCAGAAGGATCACTTGAGCCCAGGAGTTTGAGGTTGCTGTGAGCTAGGCTGATGCCACGGCACTCTACAGCCCGGGCAACTGAGTGAGACTCTGTCTCAAAAAAAAAAAAAAAAAAAAGGAAGAGTGACATAGGAATCACACAACCAAGGTCACAGTTAAAATCATGAATGACAGAACTGGGCAAGAAAGACTTTGATGATACTACCATTAAAAACTTGTTATAGCTTTTACTTCCGATTTTGGTGGCACAGAAGAGTGACACGCATTTGCCACTGTTGCCACAAACACCTTGAGGAATTATATGTTGGTGACATTCAACTTGACTGAAATCTCTTCAAGTTGTTTGAGTCTCTAGCTTCTGTGTAATATGAAATGTTAAAGAGGCCAGGATAGCAAGTGTCTAATATTTCAGGTTCGGTAGTTAAGGGTTGGTTTTGCTTTCTGTCAAGACGACCTGGTAGAGCATTTTCTAGATACAATATTGCAAAAATAGTTCAGATGCTGGGTAGCCAAAAATTGACTAGTGCCCACTATAAACAATACATTTTAAATTGAGCCATAAAAACAGTTTTAAATTATACTCAGAATAAGGTTGAAGAAAAAGTTATCATGGATAAAGGAATATTTCAATTCTAATAATGCATCTCAACAACGTAGTCCTTTGGAGAAATTATTCAGAATTAGAATCTATTTACCAAATTAGTGACAAGAAAATATTGATTATTAATTATGATAATATGAGTACTGTAGCTATTAAATTACAATCTTATTCAAACAGAATTTATACCAATTCTCTACAATCTCTTTCAAAAAATTAAAAGAGAGGAAATATTTCCTACCTCATTCTATGAGGCCAACTTTACCCTAATACCAAAACCAGACAGACATTACAAGAAAACTACTGACCAATAGCTCACATAAACATAGATGCAAAAATCTTTAACAAAATGTTATCAAATAAAATCCAACAATGTATTAAAAAAATACCGCAACCAAGTGGAATTTATCTCAGGTGTGCAAGATTGGTTCAACATTTGATGTAATCCGTCACATCAACAAGCTAAAGAAGAAAAATCACATGATCACATCAATAGATGCAGAAAAAGCATTTGACAAAAATCAAATAGTCATTCATGGTAAGATTTCAATAAAGTAGGAACAGAAGGGAACCCTCTCAGTTTGCCAAAGAATGTCAGCAAAACATCATGCTTAATGGTGAGAAACTCACAGCTTTTCCCCTAAGATCAAGAAGAAGTCAAGGATGTCCCCTCTCACACTGTTTTTTAACATTGTACTTGAGGCCTTAAATAATACAATAAGACAAGGGAAGGAAATAAAATGCATACAGACTGTAAAAGAAGAAATGCAAATGTCTTTGTTCACATTTGATATGACCGTCTACATACAAAATCCAAAAGAATCAAGCAAAAAACTCCTAGTACTAATAAGTGATTATACCAAAGTTGCAGGATACAAGGTTAATATACAAAAGTCAATCACTTTCCTATATATCAACAATGAACAAGTGGGATTTGAAATTAACAACATAATACCATTTACATTAGCATCCCCAATGAAATACAATCATCTTTTGGTATCCATGGGGTATTGGTTCCAGGACCCCCTGTGGATGTCCAAATCCATGGATGCTCAAGTCCTTTATATAAAATAGCACAGTGTTTGCATATAACCTGTGTCTATTTTACCATATAGTTTAAATCACCTCCAGATTACTTACAATACCTAATACAATATAAATGATATTTCAATAATTGTCATATTGTATTATTTTAATTTTTTGTAAAGCACAAAATTATAAAGCTCCTAGAAGATAACATGGGAGAAAATCTGGATGACCCCGGACTTGCTGATGACTTCTTAGATATAATACCAAAGGCACTATCCATGAAAGAAAGAACTGATAACCTGTACTTCATTAAAATTTTAGAAATTCTGCTCTGAGAAAGACACTGTGAAGAGAATGACAAGACAAGTCACAAACTTGGAGAAAATATTTGCAAAAGACATGTCTGATAAAAGACTGTTATCCAAAATATATAAAGAACTCTTAAAATTCAACAAAAGGAAAATGACACCAAATTAAAATATGGGCCAAAATCCTTAATGGATACCTTACCAAGGAAGATATACAGATGGATATGTATATGAAAAGATGCTCCACATGATGAAATATCATCATGAAAATGTACATTACAACAATATTGAGATATTACTATACATATGGTAGAATGACCAAAATCCAGAACATGGTAACATCAAATGCTTGCACAAATGTGGAGCAACAAGAACGCTAGAGGCTACATAATGTATTCCAACGATATCACATTCTGGAACAGGCAAAATAATGGAGAATGTAAAAAGATCAAGCGTTGCCAGGGGTTAAAGGAGAGGGAGGAATGAAAAGGTGAAGCGCGAGGATTTTTAGGGAAGTGAAACTACTTCGTACGATACTACAATAGTGTATACGTGTCATAGAATGTACACCACCAACAGCAAGCACGAATGTAAACTATGGACCGGTGAATCTAAAACTACAATTAAAACATAAAATCTATTAAGAATATTATTCAACTAATTAAAATAATACATTTATGTGAAGGAGTTTTGATAAAAGAGGTTATATTGGTTCATACAGATAACAATAACAGCAATTTTTTTATCCTTGAATTACATATTATATTGCTTAGAGTTGTATGAAGTCTATAAACAGAAGAGCAATGCTGCCACTTGGAATTTACTTTGTTCTTTATAGTTGTAAAGACTTTTGCGTCCGTTCTTTCTTCTGGTCAATTGAGCTCTACTATGAGGCATAGAGAACATGTGTTAGCATTTCCATTTCACAGATAGAGAGAGGAAACAATTTTTTTCTTTTGGTTTTTCAGAGTAAATTCATTTTCTTTTTCCTACCTTTACTTTTGGTTGATGTCACGCAAGAGTTTGATTAATCTGAAAAATTTTCTTAACATGAGTCTGTCCAGAGTCCTTAGGATATAAAGCTTATTTAAGTTAATTTATAACATAGTTGTTGACATCTTGGTTAAGAAAATGTATGGACAGAAAGAAAAAAGAAGTTATTTTAAAAAGTGAGTTTGGGTTTCATACATTTAAGTTTCCCCTGACATCCAGCATTATCTTGGATCATTATCTGTATATGAGATTTTTTTTTTTAACTGATAGGGTTGGGTTTGCTTGAGGGTACCATCTTCTTAGGTCTAGAAGACTTCTGAGTAAATTCAGAAACAGCAATGCAAATTTGGTTGACTTTCATTCAGTTATTTTTCCTGCAGTTACTCTGACAGTCAACCATGGATGTTTTTTGCTGATAGACATTATAGAAAGCTTTGCTTCTCTGTGAATTTGTTTAATACATCACTTAAAAGATAATAAAGAAGACTCAAATGAACTTAAATGGTTTGAAATAGAAAAGCTACTATATGGAGGAGTAAGTCCTTGAAGTGAAGACCTTGCTCTGAATGTCAATAACTGGATTTTTTTTGTATTCTTTTCTCTATGTCTCTCAGGATAAAATCCGGAATAGATAGAGAACTGTCAAGCAGAAGTATCATAAAAGTGCATTTATTCTTCAAACTCAGTGAAAATTTATATTTTTAAAGAATTCTTTGTTGCATTACCCACACCTCAATTTTCAATCTATGTATAGCACAGTCTGATAAATGTGGATAATCCTGTCTTTCTTACTGATGAGCCTCTGTGTGTGTGTATAATATAATTTATCTACAGGCCCCTTGGTTTATTTTTTCTCCATCACTTGTCTGAATCCCGAAGTGTTAGGTTGTCACAGATTTGTTCTATCTAGTTGTTTTGTGCTGCTGTCTCTTAAGAAATGGGTTTTCTTTTCAGTTACAGAACAAACTGTCTATGATGTTGAGATATTGATCAAATGGAACAACTATAACTTTTATCTCGGGATCTTCAAAGGTACTACTATTCTTGGAAGGTAAATAATTTAAACCACTTTGACTATTCTTTCAGAATCAGCTCTCTTCTTTTCAAAGGAAATTTTCCTGTGATATTTTAGATTTTAGTGTAATTTTTAGTAACTTTTAAAGTTGTTGCTTAAGTTAAATGAATAAATTAAGTTAAATATATTTAATATATACACACATAAACTTAATTGTGGGGGCCATAGTAGTAGAGATTCTGTTTGTGGGATTGTTATCAAATATTTAGACAGATATTCCTTTAATATAAAAAAGTGAAAAGGATTATTCTCAAGAATATGTCTTGACACATAGCAATTATATAAAAAAAGTAGGGGCTCAACAAAGAGTGTAATGGGATTTTTTTGGTATCGATTAGATGGCCAGGCTGATACAAATATACTAAAAATTGTGGAGTAGGGGATGCTAAATATAAAAGTTACACAACAGCCATTTTATATTTAAGAGTTTGGCATTGAGCCCAGACATTCATTTGTATAAAGTAAATGGGATAAACAACAACAACTAAAACAACAACAGAAAAACAACAGCCAGTAGTCTTATCTGCAAAAGCTAAACTGGAGAATGATATGAAATTAAAAAATCATACTATGGTTACTTGCCTTGCCAAATTAAGTGACTGCAGAAAAACTATCAGGTCACTGAAAGAGTAAATGCTAGACTTATTTAGATTTCTTCTTACTGCATTCTTTCTCCTCTGCTGTTTTTCATTCTTACTTATTCATCACTCATTTGCTATGTTTTTGATAGCAAAGTTTGCAACAGCAATTTTACTCCTCAAAGAAAAATTTTAAAAATAATTTGTTGTACCATATTCTCAAATGTATAATCCAGGATGTTTCTATTTACCAAACAATGTGGGGAGTGCCATTCAGTGTATCAGTATACAATAATCAACAATATCTCTTAATCCTCAGTTAAACATACTTGAAATAAGGTCTAAAATTTAAAACATTTTTTTAACTTTGCCATTGACTGTTCATTATTTTCACATTCAGAAATCAAAAGTTTTCACTGAGTACCTACATGTGCACAAAGAACTGTGCCTGATCTCTAAGTGTTGGCTTAGAGACATGGTTCCTCCCATTCTAGGCAGGAAAATTGAGTGTGTGATTACTTAAGTAAACAGAATTAAATGATGATAAGCATAATGTTTAAAACTAGATTGTCAGTAGGCCACAGGAGTATATAACAGGGTAACCTTCCGAGCTCGTAGCCTGGGAGTTCAGGAAGTGTTTCCCCTTAGGAAGTGATGCTGAGTGGTGAAGTGTGGCACCTACCTAGGCGTACACCTGGATAAGAAGAGCTTTCCAGGCAGAAGTGTGGGCAGAGGCTTGGAGAGGACCAACAGTCCACTAGGTGTGAGGCAATGAGAGACGCTTAGGAGAGCTGGCATGGAGAGAACATGGACAGAGTGTCCCATTAAAAGACTGAGAAGCATGGAGAACTGTATTATGCAGGACCTTGTAGATTATGTTAAGGATATTGGAATAGTCCAGATGAGACAGGAATGACTGTGTTGGTGGCAATGAAAATAAAGAGAAATAGGTTGCTGATACATTTGTAAGGCAGAATCAACAGGAAGGGACTGGAGGTGGATGAGAGCAGGAATGTGAGGAATTGGGAGGGCTCCAACATGACCCCTCTAGACACACCAAGTAGGTCATGGAATATAGAAATTTGGAGCTTAAACAGGAAAAACAGATTTGGGAGTTCTCAACAGCAATACAGTGTATTATTCATGGTTTAGTTTAAGCTGATATAATGAAGAGAATTTCAAATACAATGGCTTAAACAAGAGAGAAGACTATTTCTATCTTTTCTGGTAATACAGAAGAAGGTGGTATAGGGCTGGCCAAGTAAGTCTTTTAATTTCAATACAAAGCTTCAGCTCAAAACCCACAGTGGCTATTCTAGCCTTTGCCATCATGAATGCATTCTAGCCCAAAGGAAAGAAAAAAGGAGGTAGCTTCTTATTCTTCCTTTTTTTTTTAGATATTAGAAGTGAGACATGTCACATTCAGCTTAAGCAAAGTACTTCCTTTGTATAGTAACATAGCATTCCCTAGTGACCTTAGTTGCAGAAGATGAAAGGGTGTTTACAGTAGGTAGAAGTGGCAACCCTTTTTGAGAAAGAAGTAGAGAGTGGGGCAGAAGCTGAAGAAATAAGACAGATTAAAGTAGGGCTCTTTTAAGAGAGAAGGATTTTGATGTTATTAAATTCTTATAGAATAAATGATAAATGCATATAATTTGAAGACTTTGAGAAAAGGAGGATAATTGATGGTAGAGTAATTATCTCTAGATGATAATTAAGAGAACAATTCCATCTGTAGAATGGTAGGAAAGGGTGCAGATATTTGCAAAAATATTTGTGGGCTTGGTGGCAGAACTTTCATGTAATTCCATTTCCTGTTTTATTAATGTATCAGCAATAGAAAGGTCAAGTTATCTGCTGAGAGTGACTGAACAGATGGCACGAGAAGTCAGAGTGCTGAGAAGAGAGGAAGAGATTTGAAAGCATCACGGAGGGCAGGGCAGCAGTGCACAGATGAGCAGGTTGAGTCCCATTCATCCCTAGGGGTTTGCTTTCGTGCAGGTCACCATGAGAACAGTGATCCCTGCGGCTATAAGACACATGACCACAAAGTTCAGTGGAGGCATTGACATTTGTTGAATGTGTCAGTGAAAAACCAACTAGAGAGACTTACATTACTGTGCAACAGAAGGTCCGTTTGTGGTTGTCATCCTGAATTTGTGATGTGTCACTCTTCGGTAATAAAATCACATGCCACTTTCTGCACTTAGTTTGCTTTCTAAAACTTTATCTTAATTTCATCAGTTATCTAACTTACATTATTTTTTTTTTAAATTCTACCTCATTGATAAATTTGTTCAAAAAGATTCTAGGTTGTCCTTAATATCCATTCCTAAGTTGTTTTTTTTAATTTTTCTTCATGTTTATTTATTTCTGTACTAGTCATTTAATGTTTAAATGTTAGTTACTTAAAGGAAATAATATCTTAATACACTCAGGAACTTTTGTTCTTCTCTTACTTTTTCCCATGTCAGCTTTCTTCAGTTTTTACGTGCCCATTTCCTTATGGTAACCCATCTTCCTTCATTTTATTTGGTTTATACAGTTTTAGTGTTGTCTTTCTTAGGTATTATGTCTTTTAAAACCATCTTACTTTTAAATTTATTTTTAATGTATTAACTCAGGAAAACAAGCTGTAACAGAAGAGGCCAGTTCTGATTAATGATGCCTGCTATAAATAAAAATATAAGAAATGTGGCACACATGTCCTAAATTTCATTACTCTTCTTTTGACTTTGTTTATCATGAACAAACAAATGACCAGCTATAACAACAACCACCAGACTAAGAGTTTGGTCCTCTAAAATACAATCCTAATTTCACTTCTATCCAGTGACTCTGGAGTGACTTGAGCAGAGCAGAAGCTCTACACAGCTTTTGAAGTCCAAGAAGTGGAAACCAGGCATTTTCAAAAGTGCAATAATTCTATTGCTCACTTTATTCTTACATCCTAGTGGTTGTCGCTGATAAGAGGTTAACAGCCAGTACCAAGACTTGCTAGCTCACAAAAAACCAATTCAGATATCTGAGTTTAAAACACTTTATGAACTCCCCTATGTGACAGATCTCTGACTATTCTTCCAGAAGAACAGTAGGGTGTCTGGCCTGATTACTAAAAATACATGACATTTGTTATCCCCTTTTCCCATATCTTATCAATACGGGAAAGGTGAAAATGCGTAGTGCAGAGAAATGTACGTGGCGGCAGGTTTGGTCTTTAAACTTTTAATCAAAATGTCAAGGATCCAAAATGTAAATAACTCAAAATGTAAATGAGTCTTTCAGTCTCAATATGGTCGTGCATTTAACTATGGGGAAAAAACTAGTGATATTAACTGTGGTCCAGTGAGGTCTAGATAGGGGTTCTAAATGAAATGATCCAATGAAGATTTTCTTTTTGTCAAGCCATTTCCCAGGATAAACAAATTAACTGTAAGTTAGATTGTGATGTAAATGAATAGATCTTATACTTCATGAGAAATATATCAGCCCTACCTATATGCAGTCCTGATATTTGTCTTTATGTAGAGTTAAAAAATAGTACTGCATTTGGAGTAAAATCACAATTAGCTTCTTCATTTTCATAATTAAATATCAACTATGTTAACAACATTCCTGGTATTTAGAATAATAGATTTTTTTTTCAATCAATAACAAGGAACTTCAAACATCTTTCTCATATTAGCTAATAATCAGCTGCATTTAGTAAGTTGGCTGAAATAATTGAGTATCACTCAAGAAAAAATCTAAGATAGCAGTTTTCAAATTGTGCCTTATAGAGCTCCAGGATTTCTTCAGAAACTTTCAAGTTAACCTTGAGAAGCTTCCTAGGTAGGTGAGAAATCATCACTAACTCCTACTTTCTGCAAGAAAGAGAGCTCTCCTTTAGTATTTTTCAAGTACTTTGCTCCTGAATAGCATTCATCTGGAGAACATATTTCTTGAGCAAAAGTGAGTTTACAAATCACTGCTTTAAGGATCATAGAAACCATTCTTTTCTATAGATTATTTAACCTCAATCCATGTATCATATTGGATGAATATCTAACATAGGGGACATTCTTTGAGAGAGACAGAGAGAGAGAGACAGAGAGAGGAGAGAGAGAGAGATAAAGAGTGAGAGAGAGGAGAAAGAGAGTATGTGTATATATACGTGTGTGTATCTTTTCAAGCACCCCTCCTGGCTTTAAGGTTGGATCCTAATTACTACTGATCAATTTAAGTAATCTTCTTTGATTTTCCACGTTACCAACTTAGGGATGGGCACGTGACATTTTTTTTTCTGGGGAATGAGATGAAAAGGGGATTTATGAAATTTTCTTGGAAGGGAAGTTTATAGCCCTCCTGAAAGATAATGAGAATCCAACTGTATATGTCAGTGAGAACGCATATCATCATGATTTCAACTGGCAGACGTCCTAGGAACATGAAGATCGAATTTAGAATGGAGCCAGTATGATGGATGATTGAACCAAAAGATAGAAAGAAATTGTGAACTTAAATACATTGTTGATCTCTGGCTCAACCAACCTTAAAGCTTTATCTCTCTCTAACTTCATTTATGTTAACCAGCATGTGTCCTATTATTTAAGGAAATTTGTATTTTTTTTCTATTACTTGCACCTGAAATCATACAACACATATATTCCAGAGAAAGGAGGTAGGTTGTATGAAGACACAGTGGTGAGAATAAGCTTCACACATTTTGGGAACAGCAAAGATAGTACCATCAATTTGTGAAAGAATAAAGCTGAAGTTAAGAGGTTCTGGGCATTGACAAGAAAGAGGCAATGACTGCAAATGTATATGGTTTAAGGGGATGGAAGCCCAGTTTAATGGAATTAAAGTACGCAAGGTGTCAAGATAAAGGATAATGCTAGAATTTAAGGTATAGAGAAATTCTCTTGCCAAGGTGAAACTTCCCAATGACCTTGGGAGCCTGATAAGGGTGTAGGCTAATGGCAGAGCTGGGGAATGAGGGAGTGATTGATATTGCCAAATGGCTTATGAGACATAAGACAAAAATAGCCTCTCCTGGAAAGGGCTTCAGGGAAAAGATCATTCCCAAAGAAGATTTATTTCAGTTGAGGCCAAGAAATGTAGACAAGAGAGAATTTTGTAAAAAGTTTGGGTTCATAGGGAAGCTTCGTAAACAGGCAATGTGATTTCCAGAGATCAGATTGGAAAAGATTTTCAAAAAAGATAAGACTTGGGTAAGTCAAAGAAAAAGAAGAAAAACACCCACATATACATACATACAGGCAGTCCTTGGATTACAGACAAGATACGTTCCTTAAAAAGTCTTTAGGTTAGATTTGTATGTAACTTGGATCCCTAATGGACAGTACTTATTTGGTAATAATAATAATAACAATACTACAATGACTCATATGTGGAAATAGTAATGCTGTGAAATACTGTAATAATAATAATACCCCTGTACTGTAGTAATATGTTATAGAAACTATTGTTCTTTTTCTTTTAATTCAAACAAATAGAACATACAAACTCAAACAAAAAGTTTAGGTAGGAGATAGGAGAAATTTCAAAAAGGAATATTAAAGGTTAATACTCATCTAATGCTGCATCAATGGCTTTCTTACTGGAAAGGGCATTTTGAGGCAAGAAGGTAGCTAACATCAGTCAGAAGGTGATGGTGCTGGAGAGGATAGAGTGGGTGCTGGAGAATCAAGATTTGATTCTATTGCTGGAGGAAGGGAACTTACCATTGAAGTCACTTTCTTGGAAAAGGTATCTAGGGTTGTTTGCACAACATTTTGCTTTTTTTCATCATAAATGGACTTGCAGCAGTTGATGTTCCCACTAGCTGCACTGTAAACCTTTGTAAACCGTTCAAGGGTAGGATCTTCTCTGCAAGCTTTAACAAATCCTGCTTCAATGCGATGAAAGGCTTCAGCTAACTCTTTTGTAATAAACTTTCTTGGCTCTGGATCTTTTTTTTTTTTAAACTTTATTGAAGTATAATTTACATATCATGCAATTCATCCATTTTAAGTGTACAATTAAATGATTATTAGTAAATTTACCAAGTTGTACAGCCATTCCCACACATCAGTTTTAGAACATTTCCTTCCCCCGATTAAGAGCCCTCATTCCCTTTCCCAATTTCAGGGGCCCACTAATCTGCTCCCTGTTTCTATAGATTTGCCTTTTCTGGACATTTCATATGAGTGGAATTATATAATATGGGAATTTTGTGTCTAATTTCTTTACTCAGCACGCTTTTTGTTTTTTGGTTTTTTTTTTTTTGGTCACATTTTATATCTTTGCCTCTCCCTAGCAAGGGTTAGAGGTATGACCCTCTCCTCCACAATGCTCACCGCATCCCTCAGAAGTGGATCTACTTACCCAACCCCCGGATCTCTGGTGAACACCACCACCATGTGAGCTCCATAGTGTTAATCAGTCAGTACCAATATGATGGCATGTACATGTGAAGCCCATTCTTCGGACCCTGTGACACTTCACTGTGGATAATCGGTCTAAGCTCAATCCAGGATAATATAAGTGGTGCTAGCTCACTGTGGTTTCCTAAAATTGAGTAATATTCCATTGTAAACGTATACCAAATTTTAACAATCCACTCATGAATTGATGGGCACTTGGGTTGTTTTTGCAATAGTGAATTGTGCTGCCATAAACATTTGGGTGCAGATGTCTTTATTATAGAATGTCTTATGCTCTTTTGGGTATATCCCTAATAATGCTATTGCTGGATCAAATGGTATTTCTATTTTTAGCTATTTGCTCCTTTTTATGGTGCAAAATCATTTCCATAAGGTTTCTGATGACTCCATCAAGTAGAGTTTATTCCAATCCAAATTCAATCATGAATGCATATGTCAGCATTATTGTCCACGAAAACACTTCTGAACTTATTGATTAGGTTAAACCTTATTGATTGGGAAGTTAGAACATTTGGAACCCATTCAAGGTAATCTGTTGTGGGATATTTCAATATTGTCTATAAAAGCCAAATTAAATTCCATCAGTAAGTTGGTCATTAATCATCTGAAAAGAAAGTAAGAAAAAAATCTTCTTTCACTGCTCTAAACATATGGAAATTATATACCATGTATTTAAAAACACACACTTGGACTCCAAATTATATATACAAATATCTGTGCTCCAAAAAGTGCAGGAAACCACAATGGTGAGTGAGAGATGATCCACTGAGCTCTGGGAATAAAACAAACTACTGAGCCCTTGACAACAACACCCCTGAGCAAACAGGGAACAAACATTTTCAGTGAGTACCAGAGATAGATTCCCTGCAATAAACAGGAAATCTACATGATTCTTTCCCATGAGTGTAGCTAAATTAAATCTCTGAATATTCATTTGGTTTGTCCCCATAACAAGTCCTCATGTCTATAGTAAATAAGAGAAATAATCCTTCACTTGACTTGATAAAGAACAAGCTCAAAGTACCACTGACAAAACTCTGACTTATTAATGTACAATCTGTGAATATCAGAAATGTTGGCCATTGAAAACACAAAACTACTTGACAGAGAGGGCTTATCCAATGGAGAGAAGAAAGCAAAAAAACACCAAAATGAGATGAGCTCTCAAAGAAATAGGGGTATGTTAAATATAGGAAAATCTCATCCATGAAACACAAATAATAAAATCAATAAACAGAATAAATAAGACCCAAGAGAAGATTAATATTGCACGCAAAGAGAAAAAAATCATAGTGCAATATAAAACTTTAAAATAAACAAGTTTAAAATAATCATAAGTTACAAAGAAAATAAAACCAGAGAAGAAAACAAATGAAAAAAACAATCAGTTCTTAATTAGCACAAGACATATAAAAAGGAAACAATTGAAATGTCTTGGAAATAAAGCATATATTATCAAAAATTATATAAAATCTTTCAGTGAATTGGATATATGTTATCATAAGACAAAAGTGATTTCAGAATTAGCATGTAGATGTTAAAACTTTGAAAATATTCAAAAATACTCTATAGAGAAAAGCGATGGAAAATATGAGACAATTTAAGAGACAAGCAAAACAGATTGAGAAGCTTTCATATAGACATACCAGAAATTTCAGAAAGAAAGAACAGCATGAACAAAAGAAAATAAATATCAAAATTAAAAATGACTAAGAGGTTGGTAAATTGAAGAAATTTATAAGTCCTCTGCTTGAAGGACCACACCAATTTCTGAGAAGGATACATTTTTAAAATCCTTATTTGATTGTATTGTGAAATTGGAAAATCAAGAAGAAGGAAAGATTTTTAGATGTCAGAGAGAAATATGCAAAGTGATAATAATCAGACTGACAGCAGACTTCTCATAAAAACCATTGAAGTCAGAAGACAGTGGATTGATATCTTTCAAATAGCTGAGGGAAATTAAATATCCATCCATATACCTATACCCAGATAAACTATCATTACAGTGTGATGACAAAAGGAGGACATCTTCAAATATACAAGGATTGAAAGTTAATTTACTATTCACAGGTGCTGAAATACAAAGAATGTGTTTTTGTAAAGCTGAAGAAAGGCAATTTATCTGATTGGGGAGTTGGGAAAAGAGAATGGAGCATTCTTGGTTCACATGCTTTTCGTTTTCTCTTTTTGCTCTCATTATGTGTAGCAAGGGTAACTTCTGTTATGTTCTCTTTATATGGAAGCAATAAAATAGAAGAATCAGATTCTGCAAAGGGGAGACCTATAACTCGGGAATGTGTATTATATTGGATTCCCTCAGAAATAATCCCAGAGTTAAGGGTTTGAGCTAAAGTGGTTTGTTTTAGAGGTAATATCAGAAATAACTGGTAGGCAGTGGGACAGAGAGACAGAGAAGAGAAGAAAACCAATACAGTGCTGCATTATGTAATAGATTATATCAATCAAAAACAGGAGATTTATCTAGCTGAACTTCATAAGAGACTATATAAAACAGGTTTCAGAGTAATACCACCTGAGGGGTGAGAAATCTATGGTATTTATCTCTCATCTTTCCTCTGTCCTTTATTTATGGCGTCACCAGAATAATTAACTCCCAGCATTTCTGGTCTGGTTTACCCATGGACTAAGAGTGCTTTTTGAGCCACAATCATCCCTCAGGCCAAAAGTGCATATTCTTTCATCAGTAAGTATTAGCATGCACAGAGATAATGTGCACTGAGAGATGTGTGTAAAGTGCTGACAGTATCTGTTACAGGAGGATAAATTCAGAGAAGGAAATATTACCAAGCACATCTGCTTACAGATCCAAGCCAAGTTTGGGAAATGTCTTTATTAGTAATAAGTATTATAATTACTTATTCCTTTATTAATTTGCAATTGCTTTATTAATAAGAAGGCTGATTTTGATCTCCACCTTTCTGAACTCTGTAACATATTTGTCAGTTGGTTGTAAATTCAGGAGAGAAATAAAAGGATATTGTTTATTGATCACCTAAAATTTCTAGCAGGCTAAAAATTCCATAGTAACAATTAAAAAATCGAAAGTAGAAAAATGAGTAAATTAAAAATCATGGCAGATAGGAAACATAAAATGATTTTTTGGAAATAAATCCCAAATATCATTAATCACAAGAATATTAATGAATTTAAGTCAGCTCTTATGTGACAAATAGTATTCCAGCTATAAATTATTTTTAAATGTGTATCAATATCAATGTTGGCATAATGTATCCCTAATGTGGTAGGTTGAATAACGGTCCCCAAAGATATACAGGTCCTAATTCCTGGAACCTGCAAGGGACTTTGAAGATGTGATTAAACTAAGAATTTTAAGATTGGCAGATTGTCCGGGTTATCCAGTTTGGCCATTTATAGCCACAAGTGTTCTTAATAGAGGGAGGTAGAGGGAGACTTAACCACATAGGCAGAAGTCAGTATGTCAACTAAATCAAGATACTATGCTGTTGGCATTTTCAGTATATTCTGAAAATTTTGTATTTCAGAATAACAGATAAAAAAATTTTCAGGAGTGTAAAATGGTCCAACCACTTTGGAAAACAATTTAGCAGTTCTTACAAAGTTAAAAACACATCAATTCTATAATACAAAAGTTTGACTCCTAAGTATTTAGTCAGAACAAATGTTTTTCAACAAAATAACATAAAAATTTTCGGTCTATTTGTACAATGAAATACTGCTCAGCAATGAAAAGAGTGAACTGATGATGCACCCAATAATGTGGATAAATTTAATGAAAGAAGCCGGACACAAAAGAGTACATACAATAGGATTCAATCTACATGAATTTCAGTAGCCATCAAAGCTAATACACAATTTTAAAAAGAAAAGAAACAAAAAAAGAAATAAGTGTCGGGTTCCAAAGAAGGTGTTGGCTGGAAAGAGACACAGGGGAACTTTCTAGGGTAATGAAAGCTAGATGTGAGTTACATGAGTACATGCAATTGTCAAATGTGATTGAAATGCACAGTGCATTTCACTGTATGTAAATTACACTTCAGTTTTAAAAGTTAAAAAAATTACAGATTGTGCTTTCCTAATTTAGGTGTAATGTTAAAATATTAATTTTTAAAGGCAGGTTTGATAAAAAATGAAGTTACTATAAAAAAATTATAAAAATTTTAAAATGCTTTTTATCTCATATTCATGTAATTTTGAATTATATTTGACAAACCTTAAAATAGCACACAACTTAACGTGTTCTACTGCTCATTACTACTTTGCAACCCATGCTAAATGAGACTCATCACACACAAGTGTAGCCACACCAGAACTGGTCTATACTCCATTCAACAGCAGGAGTGTTGAAAGCACTGTGTCAGTGGCATAGGAATGTCAAATTGCTCTAAAAGTTTTGAAACCCTTATTCTCAATTTCTGTGCATATCTTTTATCAAAGCAGCAACAAACATTTTCCAGATTAAGACTCATCCTTGGGCCTTATTTTGAATAGCAATGTTTTAGTTGAGATCATCACTGGAAAGATAAACTGAAAATATATATTCCTGAGAAAGAGGAGACTTAAGCATATGTTAGACATCTGAATGTTCTTTGGGGAAAAAAATATTTAATTTTGTGATTTTTTTTCAGAAGTGAAAGATTCTAGCATCAGTTTCTTCTATCAGGGAAATAAAATGAACATACATGAGAACTTCTGAATTCCATTCTAAACACACTGCAATAACAGGGAAAATTTTAAACTTTATTTAACACCTATGTCAAAAATAATATTAAAATGTCTGATGACCAGAATTGAAGCTGCAGTGATTACTGATGACTAAAATCAGAAGATTATCGAGTATTGAGAACAGAAATAGTCAATAGGGCTAAGGATTTCAATCCCTGCAGAGAATGAGGAGTTAACATCCCCAGTGGTGGCAGGAGGCAGAAACTAGGATCCCCACAAGAAATTGGTGACTGGACTTATAACCTGACTATAATAGAAGTTGAAAGTTCTCTGACAACTTACTTGGAATGTGTCCAGAAATAATGTGCTTGCTCATGTCGAAAGCAGCAAGAAAATGCACTCAAATGAATAATAATTAAATTAAGCCATCCACTTCATCGGGCCTGAAATTATAAATATAAATGCAAACATAATATTCCATTATAGCTATAACATCCATAAAAACATGGACTCCTAATATAAGACCTGATTAGAATCAGGAAACCGCAAAACTACGTAACAGGGAGGTTATCTACTATGGTCCCAGATGGCAGTGGTCTATGATCATCACCTGAACAGTTGCCCATTAACTTTGTCAGTTTATCAACCGAGAAAATTTTTCCCAAATATGTTTTTAGTTGGACTTGGCTTAGGAAAATCCATTAGGGAAATTCCTCCTCTTTGGAGACTCATTATTTTAAAAGGAGCATCTTACAGGGCACCAAATTATCTAACTAAATCAGACTAAGTCAGAGAATCGCCTCAAGTAAAAGGAGAATGCAGCAAAGAGCCTGGCCTTTCCCTGCAGGAGTCTGGCTTAGGCTAACTCCATAGCATCCCTACTTTCTTGGTATCCCTCTTTCTCTTTCCCTACCCCAAGCACAGCTCTCTAAAACCTGACTTCTTTCCTAGACACCAGCACACTCTTTCCTATTCACATCTGGACATTAGACGGACATCACTGACTGATCACTCATTATTTCTAGGTGAGGCTGCATGGATCCTTATCGTATTTTACCCTTTAGGAACATGGTATAGAGGGATAGAAAGCATTCTTGGAGAGCTGCCTTAATCATCTATAGCAGAAACTTTTAGTATTTCGGAAAGAAAAATTGCCTGTATAAATTTTCTTTGATGACTGATGGAACGAAGTGAATTGCAAAGAGGTAAGGAAACATCTTCAGAGACTTTGCCTTTTATAAACTGATTGATTATTCTTTTTCTTAATTGATCCTGACTTAGAGTGTGTAATACTTTGGAGCAAGCATAGGCAAGCTAGAACTAGAGTTCAAACTCAGCCTCTTTTCGTACATACAGCCATTTAGCAAAGCATATGCTTTACATTTAAATTTTTTTCTTATTTTTAATTATTATGGGTATCTAATAGTTGTATATATTATGGAGTACATGTGATGTTTTGATACAGGCATAAATTGTGTAATAATCAAATCAGAGTAATTTGAGTATCCATCACCTCAAACATTTATAATTTCTTTGTGTTTTGAATTTTTAAGAGAAGAAAAAGAAAGAGAAAGAGGCAACAGGGAAGAGGAAAGAGAGGAGACAGAGAGAAGGGGGGAGAAAAGAAGATACACAATGCACAACTAACCGATGTGGCACTCGATGCCTAAAATATTGACAATCTGGTCTTTTATAGCAAAAGTTTGCCAATCCTTGCTTTCAAGTGTAGGGAACTACACTTTAAAGTAGACTGAAGAAGAATTAAATAAATCAATGACATCATGGTTTGGGTATTCACACTTTTCAGATGAGGAAAATGACGCTTTGATGTTGTTTTACCCAACATCATATAACTAGAAGAAGTGAAACCAGGATCCAAAATCAGGTCTCTCTTTTCTAGATCTAAAATGTTTGGGCTTGCACTGACAAAATTTCTAGACGGTTGACATGTTTGAAAGTGGAGAAAAAAATGGTTAGAAAGCTCTTATCAAGGTTTATCTAAGTCATTGGTAGAACTGAGGCTCAATATCACAGAATTTTTTTCCTAGTTTTAGCAATGACTTTTCATAATTCCTACTTTTCTCCACCCAAGAATTGACTTTCAACTTTATGCGTATTGAACAATTGTTTCTCACAAGTTTGACTCTTGTTTAGACAGAAGATAAGTTTAACCTTGTTAGGACTCATTTATCAAGATGATAAACACACACGAGAGGATTTAACTCATTCTTCTGCTCCAAATAAATTGAATCCCCTGGCAAGGCAGATGAAGCAGCTGACACCAGTAGCATTTTGTTAGTGGGAAAAAATGACAAGGCATTTTCAAGGGCGACAATAAAATCAGAGGACCATTTCTGACACTGAATTAAAGACACTGAAATATAAAATAAAATGCCTGGGCTTGAACCCCAATTCCTCCACTGACCAGCTGTTTGATCTCAGACTACTTACCTTAGTTCTTTATCTGCAAAATAGGTTTTAAAATGTTACCTGTCCCCTGGTGTTGTTCTGAAGTGCGACTGAGTTAACACATGAGGATAGCCCAGACGGTGCCTGCTCATTATGGCATAAGCCATTATTACCATATTTGAACATGCTTTCTTCAGCATCTAAAGAGGCTTTCCCAAAACACCAGTTGTACTGTGTGAAAAAGAAAACATTCCACAGAGCAATAAGTTTTGAAAAAAATTCTAAGGATTCTTAGAGGATTTTGATGCTAACATACATTGCGGATCACAAAGAGATAGAATTTTTAGTATTTCCCGAATGTGCTTGACTATGTATACATATTTATGTATCTATCTCTGTTTCTATTTGTGAATCTATATATTAATATCTATGGACTGATCTATTTAGGAGGAGGAGCATTGCATAGCTTTACTTTTCTAAAAAGATAATTTAAGAAACTTTCATTTAGTATATTTTTTCCCAAAATTCCTTTAAATGTCAGGTCTTCCTTGCATGATTGAGGGAAAGACCATTTTTTATATAATTTGTTTCATATTCTCCCACAGAGCTGATACTAAGATTTCAGCATATAACACTGCTCAGTAAAGGCTAGTTAGCTTCCTTGATTGATTGACAGTACTTAGCCAGATGCAGGGCTAACAATCTTGTAACTGAGGTACATGCATGATTCTGCAGTAATTCATATCTTGAAGATGTGGGGAGGATGAGACTCAGGGCTGCTTTCTGGATAACTGACTCTTAAGCGGAATCCTGAGCTGAAATATGTAGAAATTGGCTAAGAAAATGAAAAGATGGAAAAGTTGTCAGGCTGAGGGAGTTTCCATGATTTCAGGAGAGATAATACAGTATTCAAGAAATTGGGGAGGGAAGGGAACTTGGAAGAGGTGAGCCCCTATTAAAAGCTAGACACACTGAGATAATCCAGTCACAGAAGACAAATACTGTCTGATTCCACTAATATGAGGAACCTAGAGTAGTCAAAATTATAGAGATAGAAAGTAGAATGGAGGTTGCTAGAGGCTGGGGATAGGGGAAAATAGGAAGTTATTGTTTAATGATGTAGAGTTTCAGTTTTGCAAAATGAAAAGAATTCTGGAGACAGATGGTGGTGATGGCTGCACAAAAACATGAATGCATTATGCTTAACACCACTGAACTGTACACAAAAATGGTTAAGATGGTAAATTTTATGCTATGTGTATTTTACAATGAAAAATGTTTGGAGGAAAAAATTCTAGGCACAACACAGGGTACTTTACATATATTTTCACTACATGCACACTAACCCTGCAAGTTAGCTAAGGAAACTGTGGGTCATAAGCTTTATTTACTAAGTAAATTTCCCAAGACCAGAGAGTTGGCATGTGACAGAGCCAGGATTCAAACACAGATGGAAGGACCTTAAAGCCTGTAAGTTTTCTCGCAGGAATAATTAACTCAAGAATTTCCTTCCCAGTGTTCACTTCCTTTAGAGGAACAATATGGGGCGGGAGATATTTTCAGAGGCTTTTCAAATCACACTTCATAAAAGATTGCCTCCCTCTCTTACAAGTATAGACTCAGAGTTTGGGTATTGGTGTCAGACACTCCAACAGAACAGTTCCAACTAATCTGTCTTTTCCATGAATATCTTAGCAACATCTTGACTAAGTTGCAAACCAAAATCCAAGAACCAAAAACTACAAGGTAGATTCTACCTTCCAATAATTAGGTTTGCTGGATTGAGGTCCTAGTTTTGCCCTTAATTCCTTTATGATTTCACTTTTTGAGAAAACAAACATTCTGATCATCCAAAATATATTTCAGTTTATAGTAACAGGAAAATAATGTCAAACAATTATTAGCTCATTATTACAATGCTGTGGCTATTTGAAAAATAGTAAGAGTTGACATTTAGTTGATATTTATAAGGACGAGCACTATTTTAAGTCTCTTTCATTTATTTTCACCATATTATCACAGAAACCCTATTGGTAAGTACATTTATTTTTCTATATTATAGAGGAGAAAATTGAAGTGCAAAGATTTTATGTAATATGTCCATGATTACTTTGAACCCAAGTTGGTCTTATGATCAAGAGCATGCTTTTAACCACTTTGCTGTGCTGCCTTGACTTTCTTGTGTATTTAAGATGCATACATTCTTGGATATTTTCTGTTTATTGAACTGCTTTTCTATTCCTGCACTTATTTTTTATTTCTGGTATAATTTTAGCGCATTACATATTTATGAAATATTACAATTTATGCAGCATTTTAATTTTTAATACAAGTTTCCACCCTTGTTTTTTCGAGCTGTATTTATTCTCACTTGGTTATCCTTCCAAATAAACTTCAAAATCACATTATGAATTACATATGCATGCAAATACACACTCAAGTTTTCTTGGAATTTTTAGCAAGTTTGCACCAAATATATGCATTATTCTGAAGACATAATATTCTTAAAATATTGAGTTTTCCCATAAAAAAATTTTTGCAATTACCTTAAATTTGTCTTGGTTATTGAATGCTACATTTATTAACATTTTATATTTGTGTGACTTTTGGAGATTATAATTTTCTAACTAGTTATTCCTTGGACAGGACAAAGTATTATATTTCATGTACAGTAAAAGCCCTTTTTATCCAAAGCAGCCAGTGTTTGATCAATATTGAAAAGCCACTTAAAAGAAAATTAATTTTTTAAAAATGTATATATCCTTAAAATCTTAATGTAACTTAAAATACATAAATACACACTTTTACTCCTAACCTTCTGATGTATGACCAAGACCTTTTTTGTGTATCTGATTTGGGTTGAATGATTATTGCAAGCTGAAGTGTTCTGATGTGAACCACACTTACAAATCATTGCCTACAATTTGTAGTACCAGTGTCTTCAACATGGAATGAAAATGTAAAGACACTTGTGAAACAAAATGCATGCTACATCATCCAAGATTTTTTTCCTTAAACATGTATAGTGCTTCTGTCCATCTTAATTAAATAATCAGTAAATTATTTGTTTGCAATTCATTTTTGTCAAGTAATTCCAAAATATTCCATTGAAAGAATCCACTGAAAGAATTTCCATTGAAAGAATCCTCTTTCATATAGAGTTCAATATTATATGCAACATTTCATGCACTATTTTATCAGCTTTTGCAATATCAAGTGCACTTGGCTTATTCACAGTTGGAAACTAATACAAGTTGACTTGATAAGCAAAATCCTCAACTAGAGGGAGTAGACATGCTCAGATGTACTGGAGTGAAGTCTCCTTGCCTAGAGTTCAGTGTGCTATGGACACCTGACAGTATGTTTCATAGAGGTAAAGAGAACAAAGAGGTTAAATGGAAATTGGTTAACTACTGACCATCTTAAGGAATTTCCATATTATTTCTAACAACTTCTCAGTTGTCTTGGGGTTTTCATAGGAACTATCAGATATCTGTCATCTTTTTTGGTTGGGGGACATGGCTTATTTCATTTTTTAGAACTTTCAGAAAAATATTGACTAAAACAGGTAATAGCTTTTCCATGATACTACTTTTTGCCTCTTAAAAACAGCTTTTACTTCTTAAATCAATCTGAACATCTTTTTATTTTAAAAAAGGGATGTGTGCCCATCTATATTTATTGTCATAATTGACGTTTCATTCTGCTTCTGAAAACTTTTTTAAAAGATTTTTGTTCCATACAATTCCTTACCAATTGTTTTCTTCTTTTTGTTTTGAAATTTATCTTCTTTCTTTTCTTTTGAGGAAAGATATATATAGTATATTTTATATGATATATATAGTATATACACATTTGAAAAAGTATAGTCTATTTGTGCTTAATATTCAGGTGACTAATGTTGAAAGTCAAAGAATATAAGAATAAACTTCTCTACACTTATCCACATCTAAATAATAATATACCTTATACTGAATTATTCCCCATACATATTGAGGAAATTAACACAATTTCACATCTCTCCTCTCTCGTACCCATTTTTCATATTTTATACCTGTTGAAATATCAGATCTATATCACTATTAAAAATTATTTTCCATAACTCATTTTTCAAGAATTATGCTCGAAATTTTTCTTCTTTGTAAAACAATATTTGAAACAATTACTTAGACATAACTATGTTTTACTGTATTTTAATATTCTCCACTGTGGGCTTTTATGTCATAAAGCATCTAATGTTGAATTTTAATTTTGATTTTTTAACTAGATTGTTTTTTGAGCTGTTTCCCTCATGCATATGGATAACAGATATCCAAGCATTGGCAAATCCGAAAAATTCTTTCTGATGCTATTATACATGGACAACATCTTGATTGGGCATAGGATTCCTTGATCGGAATTTGTATTCCTTAAAACATTTTTTTTAATTCGCCAATCTCCAAATTCTTGTACTAACTTAAAACATTTTGGATAGTAATCCATCATATCCTGGATTTTTGTGTCACAAAATAGACATTTTAGACAAAAATTTCCTTGAGAGTGGTTACCTTTTAGAAAGTGGTTATTTTTTTTTTTCTGCTACAGAATATTTAGTTTCCTACTTATCTTTATCTCATCTAGGTTCTCTCTTGTTTCTGTCTACTACACATTACATGTTAGGCTATTTGAATTCTAAAATTTGGGTTGACAATTGAAGTCTTACAGAAAACATGCCAATAAGGAAAAACAAATAAGGAGCATGTGTCAGCATAAAATTGGAATAAAGGTATGTTCCCAGTCCTTTATGAGGCCAAAACATTGGGATTAATATGAACAGTTCTGTCATCTAAGTTTTATCGTAAAATAAGTGTTTATAATTATACAACTATGAATCTTTAGCAGAAATAAAGACCTAACTCAGAAACTTGTATTTATTTACTTATTTTTACTGTATATATTTAACATATACAATATGATGTTTTGATATACAGATACATAGTGAATTAATTACCGTAGTCAAGCAAATTGACATATCCATCACCTCACACAGCATTTTTCTGTGGTAGGAACACCTGAAATCTATACTTGTAGTAAAATTTCAGTACGTAATACAATATTATTAACTATAGTCCTCATGTTATGCACTGGATCACTAGACTTATTCATCCTACGTAGAGGCAAGTTTGTACCCTTGGACCTATACCTCCCATTTCCTCTCCCTCACTGCCCGTGGTAGCCACCATTCTACTACCTTAAACTTATACAAGACCAGTTTTTAAAAACACTTTAGAAATCTGTTTCTTTGTCTTCCAGAACATACACATGAAGATTTCGCAGGGAAATTATTCCATCACTTTCATTACAATTAGAATCTCAATGACAATTAGGTAATTTCCACATCAGAAACAAAACTTGTTATCGTTTATTTTATTCCAGCAACGAAGCAACTCAGCCAATGAGGGCTCAGGGCCTCCTATGCTGCTTCTGCAGGAGGCATGTTTGCTTGGAAACATGTCCTTAACCAGTCCGGCCCCACTGAGTTCGTGTTCCGTGTGTTCACCACCGTCCCTGAATTCCAGGCCCTTCTCTTCCTTCTCTTCCTCCTCCTCTATTTGATGATCCTTTGCGGCAACTCAGCCATCATCTGGGTAGTGTGCGCTCACAGCTCCCTCCGCACCCCGATGTACTTCTTCCTGTCTAGCCTGTCCTTTGTAGAGATCTGCTACACCACCGTCGTCGTGCCCTTGATGCTCTCCAACATTTTGGGGGCCCAGAAGCCCATTCCGTTGGCTGGAT
>CAUYRT010101613.1:0-30254 GCA_963574885.1 Lepilemur ruficaudatus | reverse complement strand
ATGGATGTCTTTGAGAGATTCAAGACTTCAGTGGAGCAAGTATTAGTAACTGCAAATATGGTGAAAATAGCAAGAGAACTAGAATTAGAAGTGGAGCCTAAAGAAGTGACTAAATTGCTGTAATATCATGATCAATCTTGAATGAATAAGAAGTTGCTTCTTATGGATGAGTGAAGAAAGTGGTTTCTTGAGATACAGTCTACTCTTGGTGAAGATGCTGTGAACATTGTTGAAATGACAACAAAGGATGTAGAATATTGCATAAACTTAGCTGATAATGTAGTGGCAGAGTTTAAGAGGATTGATTGTAATTTTGAAAGATGTTCTACTGTGGGTCAAATGCTATCAAACAGTATACCACACTACAGAGAAATCTTCTGTGAAAGGAAGAGTCAATCATTGTGGTAAACTTTGTTGTTGTGTTATATTGACAAATTGCCACAGCCATGTCAACCTTTGCAACCACAACCTTGATCAGTCAGTAGCCATCAACTTTGAGGCAAGACCTTCCAGCAGCAAAAAGATTATGATTTGCTTAAGGCTCAGAGGATTGTTAGTATTTTTTAGCAATAGAATATTTTTTAATTGAGGAATATACATTTTTTAGACATAATGCTATTGCCTACTTAATAGACTATGGTATACTATACACCATAAACATTACTTTACATGCACTGGGAAACAAAAGTTTCTTCTGACTTGCTTTGTTGTGACATCTGCTTTGTTGTAGTGGCCTGTAAACGAACTTGCAATATCTCCAAGGTATGCCTACATCAATTCCCTTTTTTCTGTATCTTTTTCTACACTTGTTACCTTTTATCTTTTTGATAAAAGTCATTCTAACAGGTGTGAGGTGATATCTCACACCTTTGTGTGGTTTTGATTTGTCTTTCCTTAAATGATTACTGATGCTGAGCATTTTGTATGTACCTACTGGCCATTCATATGTCTTCTTTTGAGAAATGTTTGTTCATTTCCTTTGCCCATTTTTTATCCAGGTTATTTTCTTACTATTGAGTTGTTTGAGTTCCTTATATATTTTGGACATTAGTCCCTTATCAGATTCTGTGGGTTGTATGCTCACTTTGTTGTTTCCTTTGCCATACAGTGGCTTGGACAGATGCTATCTCATTTGACATTTTGATGGGGACTGCATTGAATCTGTAAATCAATTTAGGTAGTATGGACTTTTTAACAATATTCATTGTTATAATCCATGAGCATGGGATAATTTTACATTTGTTTCTGTCACCTACTATGTCTTTCATCATTGTTTTGTAGTTCTCCTTGTAGAGATCTTCCACCTCCTTGGTTAAGTATATTTCAAGGTTTTTTGCTTTTTTGGCAGCAATCCCAAATGGGATTGAGTTCTTGATTTGATTCTCAGCTTGGTTGTTGTTAGTGTATAGAAATGCTACTGATTTCTGTATGTTGATTTTGTAGCATGAAACTTTATTAAATTCATTTATCAATTTTAGAAGTCTTTCTTTAGGTTTTTCTAGGTATAAGATCATATTGTTAGCAAAGAGAGATAGGTTGACTTCCTCTTTTTCAATTTGGATGCCCTTTATTTCTTTCTCTTGCCTGATTGCTCTGGCTATGACTTCTAGTACTATGTTGTATAGATGTGGTGAAAGTGGGCATCCTTTTCTTGTTTTTGTTCTTAGGGAGCATGCTTTAATTTCTCCCCATTCAATATGATGTTGGCTGTGTGTTTGTTAAATATGGCTTTTATTATTTTGAAGTATGTTTCTTCTATGCCAAGTTTGTTGAAGATTTTTATCATGAAATGACCTTAGATTTTTGTTGAATGTTTTTTCTGCATGTACTGGGATGATCATATGGTTTTTGTTTTTAATTCTGTTTAGGTGGTGAATCACATTATTGATTTGTGACTATTATACCATCCTTGCATCCATGGGATGAAACCCACTTAATCATGGGGAATTATCTTTTTGATGTGCTTTTGGATTTGGTTTGCTAATATTTTGTTGAGGATTTTTGCATCTATATTCATCAAGGATATTGGTCTGTACTTTTCTTTTTTTGTTGCATCCTTTCCTGGCTTTGGCATTGGAGTGATACTGTCTTCATAGAATGAGTTAGGGAGGATTGAGTCCCTTCCTCTTAATCTTTTGGAACAGTTTCAGTAGGATTGGTACTAGTTCTTGATAGGTCTGGTAGAATTCAACTGTGAATCCATCTGGTCCTAAGCTTTTTTTAGTTGGGGGATTTTTTATTACTGATTTAATCTTGATACTCATTATTGGTCTGTTCAGGGTTTCTGTGTTTTCCTGATTCAAGCTTGGGAGGTTGTGTGTTTTCAGGAATTTATCCATTTCCTCTAGATTTTTTAGTTGGTGTGTGTAGAGGTATTCATAGTGGTCTCAGATTATCTTTTGTATTTCTGTGGTATCAGTTGCAATGTATCCCTGTTTATTTATGATTGAGCTTATTTGAATCCTCTCTCTTCTTTTCCTGGTTATTCTAGCTAGTGGTCTATTACTTTTGTTTATCTTCTCTTTCAAAGAACCAATTCTTCATTCATTGATCTTTGTATTTTTATTTTTGATTGCAATATCATTTAATTATATTCTGATCTTTGATATTTCTAGTTTTCTGCTAGCCTTGGGTTTGGTTTATTCTTATTTTTCTAGTTTCTTGAGGTGTAATATGATGTTGTTAATTTGTGAATTTTCTGTCTTTTTGATGTAGGCATTTAGTGCTATAAACTATCCTTTTAGCACTCCTTTTGCTGTATCTCAGAGAGATTTTGATAGCTTGTGTCATTAGTATCATTCATGTTGAAAAACTTTTAAATTTCAATCTTGATTCCGTGATTGACCCAAAGATCATTCAGTAGTAGGTTATTTAATTTCCATACATTTGTATAGTTTTGAGAGTTCCTCTTGGAATTGATTTCTAGTTTTATTCCACTGTGGTTTGAGAAGATACTTGGCATAATTTCAATTTTTAAAAATATATTGAGACTTGTTCTGTGGCCTAATATATTGTCTATCTTGGAAAATGTTCCATGTACTGATGAGGAGAATGTATATACTATAGTTTTTGGGTAGAATCTTTTGTAAATGTTAGGATCATTTGTTCTAGTTTCCCATTTAAGTCCTATGTTTCTTTGTTGAATTTTTGCCTCAATTATCTGTATAGTTCCGTCAGTGGAGTGTCAAAATCTCCCACAATTACTATATTGCTGTTTATTTCTTTTCTCAGTTCTACTAGCATTTGCTTTATGAATCTGGGAGCTCTGATGTTAGGTGCATATATATTTAGGATTGTTATATCTTCTCAATAAATTGATCCCTTTATCATTGTATAATGACCTTCTTTGTGCTTTTATTATTGTTGATTTAAAGTGTTTTATCTGATAGAAGAATAGCTACTCCTGCTCACTTTTGCTTTTATTTTCTTAGAATATTTTTTTATACTTCTTTATCTTGAGTCTATGAGAATTTTCTGAGTTAAGTGGGTCTCTTAGAGACAGCAGATATTTGGGCTGTGTTTTTAAATCCAATCTATATCTTTTAAATGAAGCATTTAGATCGTTTATGTTTCATGTACATATTCATATGTGAGATACTATTTCAGACATTATGTTGATTGTTAAATAGTTGCTTTGTATTCTTCCTTGTGTTATTATTTTATAAAAGCTGTGCTTTTTCTTTTCTTTTTTTCACCTTTGGGTATTTTTATATTGGTGAATATTAACATTTTTTTTTCAATGTTTAAAACACTTTGAGTATTTCTTGAAGCGCTGGTCTGTTGGTGACAACTTCCTTTATCATTTGCTTTTCTTGGAAAGACTATTTCTCCTTCATTTATGAAATTTAATTTTTCAGAACACAAAATTCTTGGCTGACAGTTATTTTGATTAGGAATATTAAAGATAGGACTGCAATCTTTTTTGTCATATAAGGTTTCTGTTGAGAAGTCTGTTTTATGGATTTTCCTTTTAAGTTACGTGATGCTTTCATCTCACAGCTCACTGGAGTTCCTCCTTTGGTTTGACTTTGGGCAGTCTCATGACTATGTGTCTTGGTGATGACCTTTTTGAAATAAATCTTCCGGGAGTTCAATGAGCTGGTTGTTCAGATCTGTGGCAAGACCAGGCACCAAATTCGTGGTAAGACTATGCTTTTCTTCCATTCCCGCAAGTGGGTTTTTCATGCATTTTGCTTTTTCTTGTTTGCCCTCAGGGATACCTATGATTTTTGTATTTGGGTGTTTTACATGATCCTATGTTACTTGAATACTTTGTTCATTTCTTTTGATTCTTTTTTCTTTATTTTTGACTGACTGGTTCAATTTGAAAGCCTTGTCTTCAAGCTCTGAAATTCTTTCTTCTGCTTAGTCTAGTCTGTTGTTAAAACTTTCCACTGTATTTTGAAATTCCCTAAATGACTCTTCCATTTCCAGAGTTTTATTATTTTTTTAAAAAATATCTCTGTCCTTAGTGAATTTTTCATTCTTTTTCTGAATTATTTATTTGGTTTCTTTATGTTTGTTTTCAACTTTATTATCAATCCCATCAAGCTTAATTGTAATCCATATTTTGAGTTCAATTTCTGACATTTCAAAAGTTTCCTTTTGGTTGGAGTCCATAGATGGAGAGCTAGTGTGATCCTTTCGGGTTGTCAAAGCCTTTTAAAAAAATTTTGCCAGAGTTCTTATGCTGGCACCTTCTCATCTGGAACCTCTTCCCTCATCTCAAAACAGATAGCTTTGCAGTTCACTTGCCCTTCTCTGCTGGGCATTTTGCTGCTCAGTGTAGAGAGAGGTGTTCTGCCTTTTGGCTCATGCAGGTAAGTATGCACTGTGGTTTTGCTGGAAATTTGGGTTGCCTGGACCTCAGACCCCTGGGAGAGTGTTCAGGTGCCTGCAGTGGTGGACTAGGTTAGGTAATCCCCAGACCCCAGACCCCTGGATGGCATGCTTCCATACTTGGGGGACAAAGGCATGACCAGATTGGCAAACTTGCCTTAAGTGTACCTGGGTTCAGGCAGTTGCTGTGATAGGGAGGATGAGGTGATCTCCTGGTCCAGAAGTATGCTCAGGCAGGAAAAGGGTGGATGCACTGTGAGCCTGTAACAGGAAGGGCAAGTACCTCTTGATGAGATTAGCAGGGCCAGGCAGCTATAGAGTGCACAAGCTGCTCACACCTCCCTATCTTGGCAGTGACAGTGGTCTCTGTCCCTTAGGGACACAAAAGTGCCCATATTCCCAGCTTCCACCCTGGCCCAGCTGCAGCAGAAGTGGTGGAAACATATCAACCTGCTGTGCGCAGTGCTACCAGAATGGCTTGGTGCTGTGGCTAAAACGCTCTGGTGGGGAAGAAGTAGTCATGCCAGGTACTTGCCTCCAGAGATGGTAGGCCCCTCCCAGAAACAACAGGCATCTCAAAGAGGGGGCTGTTAGCCCTGCCCTCTCTCAGTGGAGGCACTGGTTTTTGTCCTTGGGGTGAACAAAAGTGCCTGGAGAATCCACTCTCTTCCTGACCTGGCTGCAGCAGAGGTAGTGGAAAAAGCTCTAAGCTCTGTGTGTGTGTAGGCTGACCTCCCAGAATGGCTAGGGGCTACTGCTGAAATGCTCCAGTGGTGCTGAATTGATTGTGCCAGGGACTTGCCTCCAGGGTGGGTAAGTTCCTCCCAGAAGTTACAGCAACTCAGAGAGAGAATGGCTAGCCCCATCCTCCCTCAGTGGATGCAGTAGTTTTTGTCCTTGGGGCATACAAAAGTGCTTGCCTCCATTTTTTAAAGGGAAAGGAGTGAACCCCAAGTTCCATGGAAGATTCAATGTGATAGGTGCTCTGTCAGAGGTGGGGCAGTTGCTGCCAAGTGCCCTGGCTTAATCGTCCCCTGTGGAATGCTCACTGGTCTAGAGTGATAATAGCTGCAGCTGCCTTGGCAGCAATGGGCAGGGGAGAAGGGAGGTGGAGAAGGCCCTAAATGAGAGGAAACTGATGCCCTGATTTCTTCTCCTAAGGGGCCCATGGTGTGCTGTACTGTCCTCTCTGCTGGAAGTGGCCCATCCTGAATCCCCAAGCTCTGAGAGATCTTCAGTTCCTCCAGGACCCACTGGTACCCCAAGGCTGCTGTGGTCTAAGTGGGTACTGGGGAATGTTGGCTGTGGATCTAGCAATGCAGAGACCCAGGGGCTGAGATTCCTCAGTCAAGGAAGCTGCAAAAACACTGCCTGTTTGTAAAGAGAGGGAAATGGGCTACACTCTCCATACAAAACCTGGGTGCAGTTAGCAGAGTACTATTGGGGATATACCTCCCTTCCTCGCAAGCCTAGACTGGCCATCTCACAGCATACCTGCACCAAAAGCTCATGCTTGGGAGCAGCAGCTGCTATGTCCATAGCATTGAGTGGGGCGGGGGAGGTCTCTCTCCCCACATCCTTTCCTGGGCTCTGCTGCTGCTTCTGCTCTGAGATGGGGACACTCTCCTCCCCTACAGATTCCACTCTACTGTGTCTCCACTTTGAGTGGTGCAGACAACTTTGAATCATGAGCCAGGAGCTCTTAGCTGCAGAAAAGTGCATATTCCGCCTTCCTCTATCCTAAAAAGTGCTTGCAGCCTTTCGAATACCCTTGGGGCAGCCTGCCTTATAGGTCAGAATGATGGGATTACCACTGCTCTCTTTTGTCTCCCTGTTCCTTTGTGATTTTCACAGTCCAAGCAGGTGCTGGGGAATATTTGTGTGGGATCCATTGACAGGGAGACTGAGAGGCTGTGACTTCCCAGGCAGAATAGAGGCACCTAGTGTGTTCACAAGCAACATGGTGCCCACCATCTCAGCTCGGCTCTGTGGTGCTGGGATGTGACTCTGTGTGGACACACAGCCCAGTGCTCTGCTCTCAAGAAGCTCTCAGTTTGCCAATAGCAGCAGTGCCTGGATTTGTGGGTGTAGAAGGGCTGTCTGACAGATTGGGAGCTGGCAGACTGCCACAGGTATGAGGGGAGGAAAAGTACACACTCTCACCAACACTTTCTGTGGGACTCTGAATCCCTCCCGGGTTGGTCTCTGCCATAATCTTGCTCCTTCTTGTTCTGCTGCTCAACTTCTTGTCATGGGATCTCCAGTAAGGGTAAGTTCTGGCACCTTTCCCTCAGTATTCCATGTGGATTATGCTTTTTCATATGAAACTTTTTCTTCTTTTGGGGATAGTCTGGTGACCCGTGTCACTAGTCAGCCATCTTTCCCGCTCCCCTGTGTTTCTATTTTTGTTAGTCTCAGGGTATTTTTTGATTTACCTTTTGATTTATTCTATGATCCATTGGTTGTTTAGGTACTTGTTGTTTAATTTCCACATATTTGTGTATATTCCTAGATTTCTTGTTATTTATTTCTAGTTTCATGCCATGATCTGAAAAGATACTTGATATAATTTCAATCCTTTTAAACTTGTTAAGATTTGTTTTGCAGCCTGACATATAATGGATCCTGGAGAATGTTCTATGTGCACTTGAGAAGAATGTGTGTTCTGTTGCTGTTTGATGTTGCTGTTGTTCTATATATGTCTGTTAGGTATATTTGGCCTAAAGTATAATTTAAGTCCAATGTTTTCTCACCAATATTCTGTCTAGATGATCTATCTGTTCTTGAAAGTGGGTTATTGAGTTTCCTTAGTACTATTGTATTTCAGTGTGTCTCTCCCTTCATATCATTTCATACTTGCTTTATATATTTAGGTGCTCTAATATTGGGTGGATATATATTTAACATTGTTATACCTTCTTGGTGAATTAACCCCTTTATCATTATGTTATGATCTTATTTGTCTCGTTTTATAGTTTTTGACTTTAAATCTATTTTGTATTATATAAATATAGCTACTCCTGCTCTCTTTGAGTTTCCATTTGTGTTCATATCTTTTTCCATCCCTCACTTTCAGGCTATGTGAAATACTAGTAAAAAGTTATTCTCATGTAGGCAATGTATGGTTGAATCTTGTTTTTTTTTTGTTGTTGTTTAAATTTCTTCCTCATTTCTAAAGGACAGATTTTCTGGGTAAAGTGTTCTTGTTTGGCAATTTTTTTCCTCAGGACTTTTAATATATTACCCCATTCTCCCCTGGCCTGCTGGGAAAATTCAGGCTTATACACAATTTTCTTTACCAACTATGTTAGCACAACTATCCTAGGCTTGTTCTAGACAATCTTTTAGTCAATGATTAAAATGGAAGATCACTTATTCTCTTTACTCAAGTTACAACGTGTAATTTCTACAACAGGTGCAAAACTAATGAAAATAACTCAGTAATTTTAACTTTAAGGATAAGGTTGTGGGAGTAGACTACTCTGGATACAGGTAACAGGAGGGTGCATTGTCTCTAGATAATTCAAAAATAACAAAATGAGCTATGTTGGTGTGATTTTAATTGTCATCATGCACCAGCAATTCTAATGTCAGTGATAAAATTCTTCTCTCTGAATTAAAAAAGTATTTTGTTTATCTAAGTCTTGAACAATTGCTGCAGTTACTGTTGAGATGTAATAATATCTATTCAAATTAGCATGTTTTATTACTTATTCTTTAAGAACCATTATATTCTACATTGTAATTTATAGGACTTGCAGTTATACTGTAGGTCCCTGACATACACATAGACTTAGCTATGTATGCTTGTTTGAGTATAAATTATTAATGGTTTGGAATTATTCAAGATGCTTCAGACTCAAGCCTTCCTCTCTTCTCTCCTCATTCTTTCTTTCTTTTTTTTTTTCCGCTTCTTTATTAAAATGTACTCTTAGAAATTATTCTGAAACTCAGTCAAACTAAAGATAAAATGACTGATAGAATATTACAATATTCTTAAGGGTATTCATATTTTATCAAGTTACTCTAAAGGAATGAGTTTTCTTTTTAGGATTTCAGATGCCATTTAGCTAGGTGAATAGGGTAGGTATTTATAGGAAGGAGCAGGGCTCTTCTTGATACAATCTTGAAACCATAATGCATTTCACTGCTACCATCTTTGTACTTAACTTTTAAGGACTTTTATGATTATGTGGTTTTCTTTAGCCTTTGTATGTACTCTATAGAAATACTTTTACCTTTTATTTTTAAAGGCCATTCTGGTTTGAGCTTTAGTTCTACAGGCATAAGCACAGTCCAGAGAAATTTTGGAGATACAAAGCCTGAAGTAGTAAGAATCTTCCCTGAAATTCCTGGTGAAAGTGCCCTAATGATTAGGGTATTTTTTTTCTTTAATTCAAAAGGAGACATTTATAGAATGTTATCATCTAAAACTCTATAAAGAATGACATTTATGTACAACATTTCAGAGAAAAGTCATTCACTTTCTGTAGATAAACTTTTCCAATTGTAGAAGTTTCATTAAGCCCAAAGGTAAGGTTCATGTGGAAACAAAGCAGAGGGCAACAGAACACAGATCCTGTTAGATTCATCCTCTTCATCTTTCCTAGATTTCAATACCATAAGAAAGAACTTGAAATGGAACTGAGAATCTGTTTGTTTTACAATTTATAAAGAAAAAAAAAGGGAGAACTTTAAGAATATTTTGCATGGGGTTGACAAATTATTATATAACTTTTTGATGCCATGATGACTGGGTTACTAAGTCACTCCTGGAGTTATGTAAAATGAGCAGTCAACAGGAGGATGCTTAACTTTTTAGATTTCAAATAGAGAAATTGTATATATTTCTTAACTAGGAACATTGTTTCCTCTTTCTGATTTCAGAGAGTAGTTATAAAAGCTCATTGTCTTCATTTTGTATAACTGGCAAATAATGAGAGACATCAGCCAGAGACTGGAAGCCAAATGAAAAAGATTGAGCGCACAAACCAAAATATGACATCTTTGATGAGTGTATTACATTGGTATCTTTGACCATGGGAAATCTCCATGGGGAAGTAACGAATGATGGGTAATAAGAATTTAAACAAAGAACCTTCAAAAGAGAATCTTTCATGGTAGTTGGAAACAGTGTGAAAGAGATCAAAGGCTAGATTTTGTGCCAGGGCAAAATAATAAAAGTCCGAAATAGGATCAAAATTACAAGCTATGTGATGCTCTCTGAGAAACTGAGGAAGAGAGACAAACTCAACAGGGAAGCTACTTGCATTATAAACTATAAAAACATTGAAAATTTTTTTTAGATGTGTAGTGTAATATAAATATGTGAAGTTTATTTAATATCAGTAGAGAAGTAACTATAGGTAACAAATATCCTCCTTAATTTTGAATTTAAAGAACAAATTGGTTTTATGAGTATCATAGATCTATAGTATTTTTCCATGTCAGATATTACATAAAATATATACTGAAAATATATTCTCAAGTATTATTTTCATATTTTAAAATATTAATTGAGAGCCTAAAGTATAAAATTCTAGGGCTATGATGGTGTATAAAAAGTGTTCTGAAAAATTTAAAGTGTTAGCAGACAAAAATTTTTATTATAGAAGTATTCTATTTTAGATCTTAAATCAATGTTATTACAGAAATATGTGAACCTAAAAAGCAATAAATTCTTATTGATTGGTAAGAATGTTTTATAAATTCAAGCACACTAATCTTTTGGGTATCATATGTATTATATTTTTCCATTAAATTTTTTTGTAACAATGATTACTTATGGGTTGAGTACTTTCGTAAGTCACAGGGACTCTGCTTAATCATGGAACTATAACCATGAAAAAATATCAATCTATTAGTCTCATAGTCGGAGTCCATCACTGACTTCTTTTATATGTACTATGCTGAGAAAGTCCTTCCCACCCTAAGATTTAGAAAATAGTTACCTATTTTTTCTTCTAGTGCTTGTATGATTTCAATTTTTCCATTTAAATCTTTGAAATATTGAGAATTTATTTTGTCATATGGATGATTGAACTTTTAAACAATTTTACTAGTCTAGGTTTAAGTAAAATAGTATAAGTTTATAATTAAAATATTTAGAAATATTTAGAATGTTTTCTTCTGATTATTTCTGAGTAGCATATGCTAACATTTCCCCTCCTGAACCCTTTGCTCCATTTTGTGGTAATAAATTGGGAGGAGGGGAATTGGGAGAAATAAACAGTAGGCAATTGGAATGCATGACTCTGAGCTTCAGTATACTAGAGCTGAAAAAGGCCCAACTAGAAAATGTACTTCTCAATACAGAGCTAGAGAATCTTTAAAAAGCAGACAGTCCTGAAAAGTTTAGCTAATGTAAATGGTTTTATTAGACAAGACACATGAAGACTAAGTTACAGTGCATTCTTCATCTTGATTTAATAATCTCATGTGTGAGTTTATGATGCCCTTTGATTTGATTAATGATATAAATTAAACTTAACTGTTTATTATTTAATGAGACCATCTTAACAGCTAACATAGAGCTCTTTGGGTCATACAATTCAATTGTTTCCTTCCAAAGTGAATTTTTTGTTTTTAAGGAGAAGTGATTGGGTTCTACAGGGTATATGAGCAAATGTACTTTTCTACACATTATGTAATATCTCACCGATTTGGTTTAATGGTAAAGAGAGAAGAAAGAAAATATCAAGTTTGAACTAATTAAAAATCTGAATTTAATTAATGAAAAGACATGTCATAAGATTTAGACATACCTGATAGACCTTTGTCTTTGAATAGGACACTAACCTTTGAGTTTCAGTTTCTGCATGTGTAGAATGGTGGTCATAACAGCTACCCAGACCACCAATCCTTTGATAATTAAATAAGATAATGCAAGCTATAACAGTTCTTGCAAACTGTTAAGACACTGCATGTACATTCTCTATTGTTATTATTAATTTAAAGTATGGAAATGAAGTGTCCGTTTGTTCTGGGTCTGCTTTATAGAACAGACAACTCATTTATAACAACTACATGCATTTGATTTAGAGTTTTTACGACGTCTGGCTTTTTAAACAGGATAAAAATTTCTCCTTTAATTCTTGTTACTCTAACATATCTTTGGAATAAGTCATCAACTTTATGATAAATTTGTGTGACACCAAGAAATACTAGCACGTGAGATGGCAGTCATTATATGCACAATAATTAACATAAAAATTCATTCTTCTCATTTATGTGTCTGATTATATTTGTTATCTTTCTTTCCATTCACTTTGTTGTGTACTTGTTAAGTGGGATAATGAGCAATCTCTAATTTTTCCATTTAATTATTTTCTCATGAAGTCCTGCTTCTACACATGTCTATTCACTAAAATCAGAAAAAAGTATGTGCCTCAGTCAAATTTTGAGTACAGATGTGTCCTTTGCAACTGGTTTTGCTACACAGTACCTGTGCAGCCTCAGGCAAGATAGTTAACTGCTTTGTGTCTCAGTTTCTTCACTTAAAATGAATGTAATCATAAGACCTATCGCATTAGGCTGTTGAGAGAAGTAAACAATTGATTTAGAGCATAAACTGAGAATCAGAGAACATTTAATAATTTTATTCTTTATTGTTTCATCTTGATTTCCACAACTGTGTTAAAAGTTTAAGAACCTCATGGATTGTTTTGTCTGTGGTCTGTGTCATTTTGAATGCATAAAATAAGAATATGTTAGTTTCCAGATGAAGCTAATACAAAATTCAACTTTAGCGTGTACCCACATAGGTTTAAGTAGTTTTTAATGAATTGTAGATTATTGTTAGTCAAGCAAGTAAATAACTACAATTTCTGCTTGTTTATTCAGTTGGGGAAAAGCAGATTTATGTTATTAGTTTACTCTTATTTATCCCAACCACCTCTTTGCTGGTGTGCATCTCAATCGCTCAATAAGAATAGTATTTGCTAATTCATATTGTGCACATGCCATCTGCAGTCTACTTTTAAGGCAAGGATGAGGCTGTTCACAGGGGTATGTATGTGTATGATTCAAAAGAAGAAAACACTGTCCCAGAGCTACAAGTAGTGTTCAACTTATTTGAAGAAACGTTACTTATTCTTGCACTGTGTCCTGTAATGCCTCGGTAATTCAGAGAAAGAAAGGTGGTGTGGACTGAACTAGTCAGGAACTGGCATCTGAACTGTGTCTTTACTGAACCGCAGACACATGGTGTATTAATTTCCTAGGACTGGGAATACAATGTACCACAAACTGGGCAGATTAAAAACAACAGAAACTCATTTTCTTATAATTCAGGAGGCCAGAAATCTGAAATCAAGGTGTCAGCCAAGTTGGTTCCTTCATGCGGTCTCTGATGGAGAATCTGTTCAATGCCCATTTCTTGGCCTCTGGTGGCTCCTAGCAATCCTGGTATTCTCTGGTTTGGAGCTACATCACTCTAATCTTGGCCTCCCTCTTCACACGGACTTTCCTGTGTGTGTGTGTCCCCTCTTCTCATCTTATAAGTCGCCAATCATGCCAGATTTAGGGCCCATCCTAATCCAGTACACCCTCATCTTAACTTGATTGTAGACCTTAGTTCCAAGTAAGAGCACTTTCACAAGTACCAGAAGTAAGAACTTAAACTTATCTCTTTTGGGGGACACAAGTCAAACCACTGCATGTAAAGAGAAAAGGGGAGAATATACTAGACCAGAAAGACAGTGAGGATATAAACAACACACTTTTTAACTTCTTCTATTTGTTTCTGTTGTTTACTGAATTTCACCCTGTTTTATAGTGCTTGAGACATTAGCAAATCTAATTGCTTCTTTTAAAAAAAAAATACTGAAGCTTTATTTTAGATTTCAATGTTAGGATTTCATGTTTGCTTTGCTATTACCAGGGTATGAATTAGATGAAATTTTATTATTTTTGAAGACTGTAAAATTGTCATGAAATTCTTAGTTAAAAAGAATAATTGCTAAGAACCAAACCAAAGCAATCCTGTTAATGTGCACAGTTACTCTAGCATGAGCATTTTCTCATATTTTAAGACAAAAAAGTTTTGAGGAATTTTCTGATCAGTTCTTCCTATATTTCTATTACCAGAGGTCTCTTGAGCAAAGCAAATAAGATCCTTAACATTAAGAAAATCTAGTTTGAAGAGTTAGGATTAGAAAATTAGCCAACATTATAAAAACTGCAGTAAAACCAGCAACTATCATCTAGCCAAAATGAAAGTAGAACATATGAACTCCTTACACTTAGAATTGGAAAGTCAATGATGCAATGGTTTCATTTTACTAGGTGTGTCAATTATGCTAGGTATTTATCCTTACTTTCAATAGAAAATGAATTAGTCTACTGAATTAGAGATTGGGTCTTTTTCTATCAAGATTAAAATTATGGGATAATGTGCCCACACATTACAAGATAGTATAGGCAACTGAAAGCAGTGAACATAGAAGGAAATAATAGTTGAGTTAGTTTATTACTTAATTTAGTTTTTTTGTGTATAACAAACGTTTACCAAAGAGAATCCTATATTTCGTGAGCTTCTGCCATCTCAGAAATTCATCTTTATTTTCTTTGAGCAGTTTAAATCTTTCTTATATCATTTAAAATCTTCAATTAATATATTTAATGCCATCCATGAATAATAATTTAATTAAGGAGGAAAATGAGCAGTTAAAAAAGGTCAATGAAACAATTAACTATCCCATTTTGCTACTGAAGAAATCATATAATTCTTTGTTATGAAATATTTCCTAATCATAATCAAAATATTCATTACCATCAGACAGCTAAAGGAAGAATGTACTGGGTCTCTGACATATCAAGAATATATCAGTATGCTAATCGGAATATATTGACCAAAATGAAATATTAACTTTAGAGAAAGTCTTCAAAGATAAATAGTATTAGACTGTGAGAATAGAATTTAAGAATTAAATCTTTGTTTATAGAGTAAAAACATTGTAACTTTCTGTTCTAAGCAACAAACTACATTAATGGAAAATATCTGCACTAGATATTTTACTAGGTGCAATAGCTTCTTCAGCTTCACTTTATTTTCTCCCCATATATCCATAATTTACATGGAAAGTACTTTGAAAAACAATCTGCAAAGAATGAGCTTCTCAGATGACTGTCCTATCTCCTTGTGAAAAATGTAATCATCCGTAGCAGAAACACTTCTATCTACAAATCAGTCATTAGACCTGGAAGGTCTTAAGCCAAGGGCAAGCATTTTTTTTTTTTTAAATATCAACCTTCTAAGTTATCACTTTTGATTAATATGATATGTGCACATGGAAAAAATAATCTGTGGGCATATTTAGATAGACAGTGACCTAAACCTGATTATGGCTTGTCTTTCCTACATAAAATCAGAGATTGACTTAGAGGCATGCATTTGATACATCTGTAAGCCTGGGCTATATCAGAAGATCTCTAATAATGAGAAACTTCAGCAGAGAGTCATCAATTCTTCCCAGTCTTTTAAACATGAGTGCAGGTACCTAAACTTTTGTGTTGCTATTACCTTTGCCTTAGAAGCCTGAAGGACCCCCTCCCCACCACTTAAAGCTTAACTACTGTGAGAAATTGCAAAAAACAAATGAATCTTAGAAGTTCACTGGCAACGCTAACTTAAAAAATATAGAGATGATATTAAGTGTGTGTGTGTGTGTGTGTGTGTGTGTGTGTGTATGAGAGAGAGAGAGAGAGAGAGAGAGAGAGAGAGAGAGAGAGAGGGAGAGAGAGGGAGAGAATGGGAGGGAGGGAGCATTGTTAAAAATGTTGGGATACTACACAAAATCTTGACAAATGCATCAGTGTCCCTCCTTCTACCCCCACGCGCTACAGTAGAATATCTTGCTAGGCCTTTTACCTTTTGCCTGGGGTCTGATTTTGCTATTATTTATTATTCTTATTCTTACTTGTTTCCCAAATCACTCTCCTGCGTCCTCTATTTATCTTGTTTTCTTGTTTTCATTTTGTCCTTTACTAGTTGTCCCACGTTTGACATTTACTCTCTAGCCTCTTGAACGTGTCAGAGTAAAACACTAAGTAAATCTGGCAAACAGCCCTTTGGCACATGCAAAAAAATAATAATGAAAGTTTTCTGGATTATAATTGCCTCTCTAAAAGTTGAACTTTCTAAATTCAGGGCATATAAAATATTCCACAAACACGTAATTGTTATTCATGTGATATATTCCTTGCACTTTGTATTTAAGAAGAGAATTATTGCCAGTGATTTCATTTGTTACAGACAATATTCTTTTGTTTATGACTTTATAAACCAAGACTAGAGTGCTCTTATTATTTGCTAGAATTATTATTTTTTAAGCAAAACTCAAATAATGACCTCATGTCATGCTTTATATTGGCTTCTTGGACAATAAATAAAAAAATGAGATAGAGATCAAATGTCAGAGCACTCATTCAATAGTAAATCTTTCTGTGATTCTACGGTTTTTAACCGTAGAACACCTGAAACCTCTGTTTCTTTGTTATCTTATATCTATACTACAAATGACATCTGGCCAATTTTGAATCCTCAAGGCTATCAAAATTAGGTTTGCAATGCTTACCCTTCTCTGGACCAAATTCATATCTTCATATATTTAATTGCCTGCTTGACATCTCTGACATGATATTTAGGAAGATATCAAACTGAGCAGGGCAAAACCATTTCTTTAAGCCAATATTCAAGGAGTTAATATAGATTCTCCTGACCCCATCCCCCCACATCCATTCTATCAATAAGATCTGCCTATTTGACCTCCAGAGCTTATCTGGGATCAGTTTTATTCTCTCCACCTGTGTTATTATCCACCCTAACCCGAACTACTGTCTCCTGCCTAGACTGCTGTAATATCCTTCTAACTGGTTTTCTCTTCCCCTTACTATTCACTTCTTACAACAGTCAGAATGTTGTTTTTTTTTGAGACAGAGTCTCACTCTGTCGCCCTGGCTAGAATGCCGTGGCATCAGCTCACAGCAACCTCAAACTCCTGGGCTCAAGTGATCCTTCTGCCTCAGCCTCCCGAGTAGCTGGGACTACAGGCATGCGCCACAATGCCCGACTAATTTTTTCTATATATTTTTAGTTGGCCAATTAATTTCTTTCTATTTTTAGTAGAGATGGGGTCTCGCTCTTGCTCAGGCTGGTTTCGAACTCCTGACCTTGAGCTATCCGCTCACCTCAGCCTCCCAGAGTGCTAGGATTGCAGGCGTGAGCCACTGTGCCCAGCCTGTTTTTTTTAAAAAATAAATATTACCTCATCCCTTCTTTTTTTTCAGATCTTCCAGGAGCTTCTCATTGCCACTAGAATAAAACCTAATTTCTTATCCTCACTTACATATTCCAGAAATTGCCTATTTCACTGACTACACGCATCACTTTACCTGTTGTCACTATTTTTTAGTTACATGGGCTTTTCTGCTTCTTTTTACATGCCAATCCTGTCTTTTCTTAGGACCTTTGAACTAGCTAAACAGTTCTTCAACTGTAGTGATTATCTTTCCAATCTCTCCATAACACTGACTCCGTCTTAGCATTCAAACTTTAGCTTAAATGTCATCTCCTCCAAGAAGTCCTCCTTGAACACCCAGTTTGAAATAGCCACTTAGTCACTAATTGTATTAGTCACCACAACAATCCTATGTAGCAATACACCCCAAATTTCAAAGGCTTACAACAATAATAAATTTTAAATTTTTATCCCAGGTCTGTGGGGTAGCTGGGGCAGCTCTACTTCAGCCTGCAGGTTGGCTGGGCTTGGCTGCAGGAGGCTGGGAGATTCGAGGGTGCTCCACATGTCACATTCTACAGCCCATTGGCTACCTCGGGCATGTTTTCTCAGGGGGCTCACAGTAGCTGAAGAGGCCAAACCAAACTCTAAAAACACATTTAAGGTCTCTTTTCCTGTCACTTCGGCTAACATTCCATTGGCCAAAGCAAGTCACATGACAACGCACAACAGCAACAGGGAAGGAGACTCATCCAGATTCATACAGTCAGTAAGAATGACAAAAATATTCCCACAAACACTCAGAAGGCTTCTCCTCACATCTCATTGGCAAGGATGGTGTCCTACACTGTGCTCACAGCCAAACAGATCACTAGCAAAAGGCTGTTGGTAGATCAACTGTAAGTTAATATCAGCAAATATGTAAATTAGTACCAAAACCTTAATGAATAGTAGCTGTAGTGGGTAGAATATAAGTATGCTTAAGTTGATGGGATTGAAATATATATGTTATAGGTATATTTTGGAATAAAATTCAAATATCTATTTCATTCCATAATAAGGGTTAACCATTCTTACCTAATTCTTTTATGATGTTTCTGAAGTCCTGAGTTACTACCTAGAAGGCTGAATTGAGTCAATCCTGTATGACTACTATAGTCTAGATTCTGGTTCACAGAACAGACTAACAAGGTAAACAAACTCTGCCGAGAAAGAAATTTTAACAGAGATTATTTCTGTCTGGATATGATCACATTATATTTTGTTAAAGAATGATGATCTCTTTTTTTTTCTTTTCTTTTTTCTTTTCTTTCTTTTTAGCATTTAAACCTTCCTAGGACCAGCCAAAGCTGTATCTTTTTGGCCTATAGTCCTAGTTCTTCAAGTGAAACTTCTATCTTAGGCTTCAGAGACTAACTAGTATGTAGTATTCCTACACTCTGTGATCTATCTGGCAAGATCTTGCCTTATAGCAGCTGTCTATGGTCATAATGACTTTATGACATATTTATTTGTTTGGTAATCAAATATAACAAGATCATCAATTCAATCTTACCATATTAACAAATGATTGCAGAGCTTTTCACATGTAAAAATCCTCATAATAGTCATCCATTCTTTCAAGAGTTAATGAGCACTTAGAATGATTCACTTTTCATTGATTCATCCATTGGATATAAGTAAAAAGGTCACTCAGGTCAAATAGAGATAATCTTTGGAAATATGAGGTTAAAGTACTAATTAGTGGAATGAGTATTTAGCAGTGTCCTTAATGGAAGAAATTTACTTGCTAAGCCTCAGGGTTCCTGAAGGATGTGCTTAGAAATAATTTCAAATACATCCCTCCTCAAAGGGGATACATTCAAACCTGGGAAATTATTGTGTTTTCAAGGGGCGGGGCTGAGGTCTGAAATTTTAAAATCAGGCCAATTTGCAGAGATGCTATAGATAGATTTAATGATTTTGTTTCAGAGAGAACATTTTCCTGTGGTCACAGTTTCTGTCACAGTTAATCAGCATGCCGTGTGCCATTTTCTAATGTGTAAACATGATTTTGCACTAGTGCACAAGGCATAAGACATCATTAATAAGCACATATGGTGCCAGTGGATGGCAGGCCTTACAGGTAGAGTCCATTACTTAAAGACAAGGGTGGCAAGCTTTACAAATTCTACCGCTGGCAGCAATTTTTAAAGAATTCCAGACCATGCAATCAGTATTACTCATTTAAAGCTAGTTTACCCATTGAAAATGTAATCCATTGAAAGCAAAACTGGGTTCTAGTCTCACTTCTGCAATACGTATCTGGGTGACCTTGGTGAACTTTGTTGTCCACATCAGTCAAATACAGATGTTACACTATAGATTTACTAAGATTATAAAATGAAATAGAACTATGGTACATTTCCTTGAAAACTCAATTATGACACACAAATTTAAGTTTTTAAAGTTTATGATTATTGTGATAGATATGATCTAAGAGTTTCAACAGCGATATTCAGATCTGGAATGTTTTTCACATGTGTTTTTCTATCTTGGAGCCCTCGCTCTCCATTTAGTCACTTTCAGTTTAAAGCAGTTTCATTTCAGTCGATTTGAGATATTATACACAAGTGTCCATTTCAGAGCCCCTTTCCAAGGATTCAGGCAGAGCTCCCACACAGCTGCAAAGTCCCATTGACAAAAAAAAGGCTGGTGTCTGACTCGTCCCCCACAGCTGCAGAAGCTGCAGGTGTGTGTGTGCAGTAATGTCTGTGTCCATGAATGACCATGTTCGGTGGTGGCAATTGTGATCCCCTCCTCTGCGGTCATTATTGTTTCTCTGCCTAACACCAGCTGTCCATTGGCTCCCTCTGTGGCCCTGGCATGGAAATGCTGGCTCTCTCATGCATCATATTTGTTGGTTCTTCTAGGGAATCTGCATTGGCTTCCCCTTAGCTAGTTCTCCAGTTTGGGTGATTCTTTCCAGCTGGAGCCACTATTTATCCTCTTGGAGGGAAGACTTGTAACTGGAGTCCCCCTGCTTCAGCGGTCAGCCTAACTTGTGGGATATTGACAGACAGTTTAAGCCCCACTTGCCTTGGGTGTTTTTTGACTTAGGAGTGCTTATGCATCCCTGTAGGCTGAGTGGTGGGATTGTAGACTAACCACCCTTGTACACTGCCCTGGACATACTCCCTCCCAACTTCACAGCTAGACTTTTCACCATCTTCTGAAAGAATAAGGTCTATCCGCAGGTGAGTGGCTCTGCAGCTTAGGAGTGAAGGACAAGACAAATCCATTCCCAAGGAAATGGAGGTAGACTTGTGCAAGTGATTACTGATAACTCACAAATATAACTCTTTATGTAGATGGCAGAGTTGGGAGAAGGGGCAGTGTTTTGCTATAATGTTCTTTTGGAATGTTACTATTCTGAAAACTTTATGGTGGAGGAATTTATCCTGCTTTTCTTTGTGTTTGGAAGAGTTTTCTTATGTACCTATTTTTGTTCTCAGCTCTGAATTATTTCCAGTGTAGGAAATTCTGGGAGGAGCAGAAATGTCCTTTGCATTTGCAAGTTACACTTTTATGAATACTTAAATTGTCCCATGCCCCACAACATTTCTTCCATGCCTTTGTCAGTGTACTGGTCACATCAAATTATCAGTCACCTGTCTCATCTGTTTGGTTGGGAAGTTTTGAGAACAGAAGCTGCTCAGAGGCTGGCACATAGTAGGTGCCCAGTGATGTCTGTTTCATGAACAAATAAAATAGATACATGAATGAATGAAAGAAACTTGGAATTGCAAGCATAGTACCTTCCATTTACTTACTAAGTGCCCTTGAGCAACTTTCTAGATAGCAAATAGTATACTATCCCTGGTAGAATTTGGCTACCGGTTACTTTTTCATCACTGATGGTTTTATAAGTTCATATCAACCTACATCCCATTGTAATATACTGAGGACAAGGAGACTGAGTATCCAGGAGTTATCTTTTTCTGTAGAAAAGTTTTACCTCATTTCTCCCTAGAAGCCAACAGCAGGATGAGTTCAGCATAAAGTAAGTGATGAATTCTCCCCTCCCAACCTTCTGATATGCCTAAATTACTGTGACTTTTTTTTCTTAAATGGCGAAATCTAGAGGTGGTTTCCAGGTGCTAAGATCATCTCATGTTTGAGGGTAGAATACATAAAAATCCCCTCCCTCAGGTTGTGGCAGAGCTGTTTCCTATTAAATAATTTCAGCCATGACCCTTCAGTAAATTTCATTTTTTTAATTTCATCCTTTGAAAGAATAATTTATTTTGCCCATTTTCCTCTTAATTTTGTATATGGTTGTCTTTTCTTTTTGGATTTTAAAACTAACATTAACTTTTTTTGTTTTTTAAATTTGAGCCTTAAGGGAACCCATGGTAAATTGTTCAAACATCCTTGACATTTCACAGCAGTGGAGTGTAAGCTTTTTTTCACAGAATTCACAGCATGTCCTCACCTTACTAGCTCAGCTGTTCAGTTCATGTCAATAAATTTGTTGGCTCTGTGTGCTGTTCAGCAGATGCAAATGTGTAGTTATTTGCATGGTTTACAATGAAGTCAGAATTGAGAAATTCCTGAATCCATATCCATGTTTTCTATTACGTAAGATTTTCTATTTTGTTTCCCTTATTCGTTAGCTTTGCTCTTGGTACATCATAACATACTAATTTTTTCTAATCTTTGCTTTTAAATCTTGATTTTTTTTTTCATTCCACAAACAACTCTTGTGGGTCAGGTGGAAAACAGAGTGTCTGAGGGGGATTATGGCTTAGAAAGAGGCTGACTCATACCCTTAATTAATTATGAGCAGCACAGTGGAAGAAGAGCAAAGAAGGTACTGGCTGGATGGATTTGTGGTTGGGGATTTGTAGGCAGGATGGGTGGAGAGGCACAGGTGGGCAGGACAGAGATGGATATTGGCAAGAGGACAATTTGGGGAGGAGACTAAGAATTTGTATTTCTAATAAGTTCCCAGGTTCCTGCTGCTGCTGCTGGTCCTATGACCACACACTAGTGGGCAATTAAGGAAGGAGATCAGTAACACAGAACAAGCAGAGGGAAATAATACTACACCTTAAGAATTTGCTTGGGATACCCAGAAACTAGAAGACATATATGTGGGTAATAGACAATCAAATCTATTCTTTCAACATTTGATATAAAATTATATACATATGCAATTTTTATACCTTTTATTTATTTTTGTCATTTTTCCATCCTTAGATACTGATCTTGGATTTAGCCCTCTAAATTGTTTATTCTTTCCTTCAGCTTATACTAGCTGTTTAGGTAAACTTAACATTAAATTTCTACTGGTTCCTTATCTCAAATGGAGTTAAAACAGAGGGAACTTCTATTAATAGATCCACTGTAGGCCAGTAGGGCACATATCCATGATGGATGAGTGGGAGAAATCTAAAGACATTCTCCCCAAGATTCCTGGGACTTGGGTACTTAGTCAAACACTAATTTAGGTACTTCTGTGAAGGAACTTTGCAGATAAAATTAAGGTTACTCATCAGCTGACCTTAAAATAGTGAGATTATCCTGGATTATCCCAGAGGGTTCAATGTAATCACATGAGCCCTTCACAGTAGAAGAGGAAGGCAGAAAAGTCAATTTAAGGGGGGAAAGAAGGAATGAATAGGTGGAACATGAAGAATTTTTAGGGCAGTGAAAATAGTCTATGATACTATAATGGTGGATAAGTGTTGTTATACATTTGTCCAAACTCACAGAATGTACAACACCAAGAGAGAACCCTAATATAAATTATGGATGTGTCAGTGTAGGTTCATCAGTGTAATGAATGCACCACTGTGGTGAGGTATGTTGGTAATGGAAGAGGCTATGTATGTGTGAGGGCAGAGTATGTATGGGAAATCTCTGTACCTTCCTCTCGATTTTGCTGTGAACCTAAAATTGTTCTAAAAAAATAAAGTCTTGGGATAAGAAAAATCAGTTGGAGAGATGCAGTGGAACAAAAAGCAGGAAAGATGAGGCAGGTGAGGTCAGAGAGATTTGAAGCTGAGAGGGACTTTATTCACTCCTGCTGGCTTACATGGGGACCATGAGCCAGGTGTACACCCCCAAATGTGTATGTTGAAGCCCCAACCTCCAATGTGACTGTGTTAGGAGATGGGGCCTTTAAGGAGGTAATTAAGGTTAAATTAGGTCACAAGGGTGGGGCCTTACTCTGATAAGACTGTTGTTTTTATGTGAAGAAGAAGAGACAGTCTATCTCTCTCTCTGTGTATGAATGGAGAGGAGGCCATGTGAGGACACAAAGAGAAGGTGACTGTCTACAAGGCAGGAATTGAGCTCTCACCAGAAACCAACCCTGACAGCACCTTACTCTTCAACTTAAGGCCTTCAGAACTATGAGAAAATGAATTCTCTTGTTTAAGCCACTCAGTCTGTGGTGCTCCTTTATGGCAATTGGGGCAGACTAATACAGGACATGTGGGAGGCCTCTAGAAGCTAAGGATGACCCCCTGCTGACTGCCAGAAAGGAAATGGAGATTGTATGGAACAAAATTCTGCCAATAACCAGAATATGCTTGTAAGTGGATTCATGCCCAGAGACTCCAGAAAAGATTTCAGGCCTTGAAACGGGGTCTTGCTCTGTTGCCTAGGCTGCAGTACAGTGGCATGACCAGAGCACCCTGTAACCTTGAATTCCTGAGCTGAAATGATCTTCCCATCTCAGCCTCCTGAGTAGCTGGGACTACAGGCACATGCCACCATGCCAGCTAATTAAATTTTTTAAATTTTTTGGTAGAGATGGGGTCTCACTATGTTGACCAGGCTGGTCTTGAACTCCTGGCCTCAAGTGATCTTCCTGTGTTGTCCTCCCACAGTGCTGGGATTTCAGGTTTGAGCCACCTGCCTGGCCAGCCTTGTGAGATTCTAAGCAGAGAGCCAGTTAAGCCACACAGTATCCTGACATCTAATCCACAGAAACTGTGATATAATAGATAGGTATTGCTTTAAGACCCTAAGTTTGTGATAATTTGTTTTGGCAGCAATAGAAAACTGATATAGAAAAGATTATATTTATTCTGTGAAAACTGTGTGGACAGATCACTCTGCCAAAATATGTGGTTATTCTATAGACATAAATTGGCTTACCTTTTTTTCAGGCCTTAAGAGGCAAAATAAAGATCTAGTAAATTATTTTCCATAGTGTGTACCATGGAGAAAAGATGCATAGTGTGTCTCTCTTCTTGGGGATTTACAATGCACATTTTCATATAAAGGCTCTTCTACATCCTGTAGGGAAAAACATCTGTTGATTCTTCTAACTCAATAGTTTTTTTCCCCCAAATTTATTTGACTACAGAATCTTTTTAAAATAAAATGCTTATTAACCTACCGCCTAAAACCTGTTAAAAGCACATAGAACTAATGGTCCATCACTGATATTGGTACTTTTTCATGCTAGACATGTAAGGAATAGTTCTAAGTCTCATTTCCCTGTACTCAAGTCCTGCAATGTCTATTTTAAGAGATAATATTTTTCTAGTAAATTCAATAAAATATAACTCCCTCCCCCTTTCCTCCATGCTCAATACCTAGATGTTACAAATACCTACAGGCCAGGCAGATAGTGTACATGAGTGAAGTGGGCTGATTGTAAGTGAAAAGGAAGTCATGTGTCTCACGCACATGTAATAGTTTTTCTAGAATAGTTATCTCTAGATGTGGTCATGTTTGAAGATCTTGAACTTTATTAGGTGTGGCCAAATGGTTCTCCAGAGTACTTCTAGAAGTTTTCACTCTCAGCACTACATAAGACTGCCACACATTTCATTTCTTTAAATTAAAAAAAAAATCAACATGAAGCAAATATGACAAAGCACGTAAAATCAGGAGGTAGATAAACACACGTGTGTCTATTTTGTTGTTTTATGAGCTTTTATCTGTAATTTTGAAATATTTTAAATTAATTACAAAAAATTTTAAAAAGGTAAGAGAAGGGATTAATAAACAGTACAAAGAACACACAGTGACTGTGACAAGCTGTGCAAGGCAGGCAGGCTCTGCTCAGCTTCAGCTAAGCAGTGCCGTGGAAAATGACATTGTGAGGGTTTCTGAGTTTTAAAAAAAGCCTGAAATCCAAATTTTTATGTAAAATTTTCCAGTATTTAAAATAGTGTCCAGATTAAATGATATGTGTTTATATCTGGAGTTTGGCTAGTGAGCCACTGGTTTGGTCCTTTTTCCTTAATCTTTGTTAGAATATCTCACCTGGACACACTTTTCTCCTCCTACCACTCTGTGAAGTTGTGGGAGGTTGTTTATCACAGTCTCTTTCTCCCGCACCTGGCAAAAGCAAGTATGAAGAAGTGAAGTTCTGTGCTCTTTTAAGATCTAGAATAAAAAGCAATAATCATTCTTAGTATGAATAGTTTTTTTGAAGCCCAGAACCTGCAAATAGACTTTGATGTCTTCCCCTTATCCATAGACTAAAACCCGAACAGCTAAACCTTTGCTCTATTTGACTTTTCTTACTTTATTTCCAACTATTCTTTTTTATAAATTTTATTCAGACCAAACAGAACTTCTTGTTATTTTCTAGAGAAGGAATATAACAGAAATTTAAAGCAAAGGTTGTAGAATTGAACCGACGTGAGGTTGAAACCAGATTTCATCATTTCTTGCTGCATGACCTTGGACAAGATATTTCATCTCTGTGGTCCTTGTTTTCTTTACTGTAACATGAAGACGATTATATTTTTCAGTTTTGTTAAGATTAAATGGAACTATATACACATACAGGTTCTAAGAACAATGCCTGACAAACAATAAGCATTCGACAAATGTTAGCTCTTATTATCATCATCTGTAAAATCAGGATAATAGCATCACTACTGTGACGGTGGAATTAGATGATATTCGTAAAATGCTAAATGAAGTGCCAGGCACAAATTGTAGCTAGAATTATTATCGCTGGTGCTTTCCCACCTACCTGTACTTATGCTAGTCCCTCTGATTTAAGGTCTTTTTTTAGTCACTGCATGTTCACATTCTACCCATTTTCAAATGCCATTTCAAACACCATCTTCTCCAGAGAGTGGTCATTCACTCATTCAAAAAATATTTATTGAGAACCCTCTTCTGAACCCATATCATTTTATCTTTTAGTTTTATACATGTAATATATTTATTTTTTAATAAAAATGTCAGTATTCATAAGACAGATTGTGTTTTTTACTCATCTTTATATCTCCCACCCTGTCTAACAGAGGGCTTGACACATAGTAGGCAGTACTTTTTTTTTTCCTAAAGGGAAATAAACCTTTATAGAAATTCTCCTCTTCTGACTGAGGGGTCTAATTACAGTGGCAGATGTGTATCCTAGCAAAAGACACAGGAATTCAAAATCTTAAGAAAAATGTATGCTTATCGGGAAATGGTGCTTCCAATTCTTTTCACTGTAATACCTAGCCACAAAGGTGATTGACGTGTCCAACCAACCCTGGATCATTTGGAGGCTGGGACTTTGTCTCAGGAGAATTGATATAATAACTTACTAAAAACACCTTACTCATTCAAGAAACCACAAAGTTGCCATTTTTTTTTAATGGCTTCCAAATAGCAATAAATTGGTATGCTTAAAACTTCCCAAATTCTTTAAATTGTCTGGTAAATCTCAACAAGGTTAAGACAATTTATTCTACTGCTTGGACAATTTCTTGGTCTCAGGAAGGTTACACTGATGCACCTTTGCTCCTAATTAGTTATGTGAACTTGAGCAAGTCATTTTATTTCACTAGATATGATTTCTCATATATGTAAAGGGATAATTCACTAACGTGGGATTGTTCACAGACTTCCCCAAGCTGTCCCCTTCTACTCCTCCCAAAGAAGTGATTTTTTTTTAATCATTTGAAAAATATTAAGGGAAAAGTGAAGGAAGAGAAAGGAAATTTGGTGTTTAAAGAATTATTTGGGGGGATATATTGTAGGAAAGATGGCCCTAGGTAGCTATGGAGTGTCAGGAAGTGGATGGGAGAGCAAGCATTTCGATAAACACATCTGGGTCTGTGTGTTCATGCTGGAAAAAGATGTTAATGCTAAGTCTTCCTCTTGTCTTGGAGTTTCAGAGAAGTCAAAGGCTGAGAACACTGTTGCAGACTCCCATGTTGGAAAGGAAGGTGCTTGGCAACAACCTAGGTGCCACTTGCAAAGGGGGTGTCCAAAATGGATTTTCTAAGTAATCGATCACCTAGATCGCATCCTAATAAGGGCAAAGCTGACAAGGCTGAGAGAGATGATTTGTTGGAGAAAGTTATCAGCATGTTGGGTAATTCTCCTTCACCCACCATGTCCCCAGTGGAAGTAATGGATAGGAGGACACTTTGCTTCTACTTAAAAAAGCCTAGGGGCTCCTGGGAGTGGAATGGATAGCACAGCATGTACAATTGGGAGTGTAGACTTGCTGTCTTCAGGTCCCTGGTGAGGGGGTCTCTGAGGTACCTGCAAAAGTCTCCTCTTTTACCTCCATGAGAAGAAGGATTAGCTTTGGACATCTGCTGCGTACTTAGGGCACCAATCCCAGATCCTGGCTAGCGCACTCATGGGAGACATTTTCTTCCCTCTTAACTCTTCTTCCTTTCCATTCTCTGACCCTGGAGGGAGCAGCATGTGGAAGAGAAACAGGGCGGTTTTCCCACCTGCCTTCCGTCCTCTCTCAGGCTTCCAAACATGGATCAGTGTGATGTGGGGAAGGGGAGAAGTTCTACACTTGATCTTAGCTAAAAGGCCCAGAGGTGATATTGGGGGAGAAGTTCTAAATTGAGTTTTGATTTTTATACCAGTCTGGATGAACTTATTTAATTTTATGCTGGGCCACATTTTAAAAAATGCCAAAGCAAAGTTTCTGCTTATTTAATATGTAAGAGTGACTGGAAAAGCTATGGGACTTGTCTGGGATTTTTTCCAGAAAGAGGAAAGAATGAGTCCATGAAGCCAGTTTAATGGGGAGCAGTAAGTAGAATGAACGTAGTCGCTTTTGTCCTTGAACGAGTGCAGCTCATTTAGTGAACCAGTTACAATGGTTTATGAGAAATATAGAATGGAAAAGTAAAAATGGAATTTAAAAAAGCTACTTTTGGTTGCTGAGCTCTTAAAATGTTCTACTGTTCTGAGACTGATTTACATGGGACTCTGGATTTATTAGAATTACATATATAAAATAAGAGATGATCTTTCATGTCCCTTCTGAAACTGCATTTCCATGAATATGATTTTTAAACTAATATGATGGTTTGAAGTGAATTTAGAAGAGAAACTCCTAAAGTCTTAATACCCTAGCTTTGCATTCAAATATCTTCAGAGCAGTGTTTCAATATATATTAGAATTGAATTTACTGTGGGAATTAGATTACAAAGTTACCATGTAAGGCAAATATCTGGCAAACCAGGAATTACCACCAAAACTCTTAAGCTGTTCATGCAGTATTATCCAGTAGTTTTTAAGGAATGAATGAAATACATATTCCTGGATAGTCCATCACTCCTTTATTCACTTGGCACATCCTATATGTCCTTCAAACTCCAAGTCAGATGTCATCTTCTCTGGAAAGTCTGTGTTGCTTCCTCTTTGTATTTGGATCATAGCTGTAAGCTCCCCACACAGTCTGGACTTCCCTGTCCCAGCGGTTAGCAGGCTCTATTGCAACTGTCTGTTTATTATCATAGGATGTTTAGCAACAGAAGAAGATCCTAAAGCACTGCAAAGAGCCATATGAATACTTTCAGTGGCCCAGGAATGACTTACTTTTTGGAATGATCCCCAACACTCCTGGAAACAGAATATAGCCTAGACTTAGTAGTTCTGTAGCCTGGATTTGGATTATAGCTATTTGAGGAAATTGGATTTCGATGGTGAAAAGGAGACTGATGTGCTTTAAAAAATTGAATGTTGCTAGATCTACACAATTAAATGGCTTACACTCTGATTTCTTTCTTTCTTTTTTTTTCTCCCCTGCTAACTTTCTTTTGCATTTGATGACTTTTCTTAGCCATGCTTGAGATGTGCCATGGGGTATCTGCTAAATACAGTGAATATAGCTAAAATAGAATGCTCTAAGTTTAAAATAAATTTTTGTTATATTTGACTGATACAAAAGAACATATAACTTACATTTAAATTATAAAACATAATAATGCAACAAACCCTCGTAAACCCATCCTCACTACTATCGAGGTTACTCACACCATTGAGGCTGCCTGTGCTCCTCACTCTCCTCGTTCTCTGCCATCTTTGACAGCAATGATATTTAGCATTACATTGATTTTTAAAAGATATTGTCATATCTTTTTAAAATGTAAAGAATTTTTACCATATTTTTTAAAAATGTAAAAATGTAAAACCATACAGAATGTATTTTTAGTTTTGTTTAAACTTTATTCAGTGGTATCACTCTATATGCAGTGCTTTGTGACCTGCTTTTTAAAAAATTAATATTATGCATAAAAAATTCATCCCATTTTTTTTTGCATTGTGTATATCTGTCAATAGTTGAGTATGTTGTATGTAGTGGCTTATTAAGTTTTCCTGCTAAACAATATTCCATCGTGTGAATGTTCTGCCTTTTATCTCTTCTCTTTTTGATGGATACTTGGTTGTTACCGATTTTTGGCTGCATGAACACTGCTGCTATTAACATTTTGAGTGTGTCTTCTGCACATGTGCAGGAGCTTCTATAGTGTATGCGTGTGTTTATCTATAGTCTATGTCTATATATATACCCATGTATAGGCACATACATACATACAAGAGTGGAATGACTGAGTTGTGATGAATTCACATGTACTGATTTATAAGAAAATGCTAAAATTTTTCCAAACTGTACCAATTTATCCTTCTACCTGCTATTTGTGAGTTCCTCTTGTTCCATATGCTTGTCAATGCTTGATTATGTCAGATCTTTATTTTTTTTTGCTAATCTAGTAGATACAATGTTACTTTTCCCATCATGGAATTTAATTATGATTTTTTTTATTTTATTTTTTTTTATTGGGGGAAAACTACAAAGCATTTACAGTACAATGTTTACAGTCACAATTTGTAGTGAGCTGATTTCCCAAAATATATTACCACTCAAGTTGACTTATCTTGTCACATTCAAAAACCTACTCTGTCAAAGT
>CAUYRT010101611.1:0-45447 GCA_963574885.1 Lepilemur ruficaudatus | reverse complement strand
CCTGGGCTCAAGCAATCCTTCTGCCTCAGCCTCCCGAGTAGCTGGGACTACAGGAATGAGCCACCATGCCCGGCTGATTTTTTCTATATATTTTTAGTTGGCCAATTAATTTCTTTCTATTTATAGTAGAGACGAGGTCTCGCTCTTGCTCAGGCTGGTTTTGAACTCCTGACCTTGAGCAATCCGCCCGACTCGGCCTCCCAGAGTGCTAGGATTACAGGCATGAGCTACTGCGCCTGGCCGGTTCTCTTTGTATTTTTAATTTACAGGTGCTTCATATATTTTGAATGCTGATCATTTGAAGTGCTGATCACACTTTTATGTGTTGCAAGAAAGAGCTCCTGTTATTTGGTTTCGGTGATATGAGTTGATTCCTACAGATCTGATATTGTTCTGAGTTATTTTACTGAAATACGAAAAGTAGTTGAATAGCACTGACTTTGGCCAGGGCATGAACTACACTGACTACTAGTGTTGCTCTGTAACTATGAATCTGAGGGAGTTCTGGGAGTTATCAGCGTGTCAGCATCATTCATTAATAATTGAGGTTGATGATTTGCACCTGATCTTGATGAGGGACTTGGTGGACTCTGCCATTGGGGCTGGTTATGCAGCAGGAATACGCCTACATGACCATCAGGATATAAGAATCCCTGGCTGAGACTACATTTTGGGCTCTCTGATTCTGTGACTTTCTGTGCACACATAGATGGCTGTTGACCTGAGAGAAAAGTGTGTTCCTGGTCTGAGAGAAAAGTTTCCTGGTGTGGCCTTTGCAAAGAAAGGACAATATGAGCTTATGTGGAGCTTCTCCAGACCCTTGCTGTGAGAGAGGGTCTGTGATTCATATCCTGGCTTTATATTGTTGCCTTATTGTAGCCTTTTAATGCAATGAACTATATGTTTATAAGCCTTGTCATAGTTGGTCCTGTGAGACTTCTTTAGCAATTGAACCTTGTCTATCTAATGTCATCGTTAGTGCAATTTGTCATTTAATGCTATTTACAGTGGAATCATTGATTTCTGTAATAAGAAAAAAATGAAACAAAGTTTGTTATTGAAAAATTGGTATTACATGTTGTTTGGATTATGTTTACACTATGAATACACCTATTTGCTATTTGGGACTTATACTTCTTTAAAAATAATAAACTCAGGATGGCCACAGAGAGTTAACAAAATATTAAATGGAGTATCAAATTTTTAATATATTAGTAACTGCCATAATTCAATAGTTCCAAGGGGTAAGGGTGTCCACTATTCAAATTTCCTTAATAGTAATCAACAGTTTTCTTAGACTGACTACAGATGGCAAACAAATGCTCATCATAGAAACAGTCTTTTTAACTTAACAAAATATCTGGTTTAAAACAAATATTTTCACACAATGTTTTGTTTTGTAGTACATAATTGTAACGTTTAAGATTGCTTTACATGTGGGAAATAAAATGGAGAACAGAGTCAATTATCTAGAAATACAAAAAATAAAGCTTTTTTCAGGACATATTAGACAATAATGCATTACATATGCATATAAAAATTAAACTATTTGTAAAATATGCAAACTATTAAGCTATAACTGAAGAGACTATTTGGAAGTATTTGCATTTGGAAGTATGTATAAAACATTTCTCCATATACAGGAAATGTACCTATTTATAAATTCATATTTATCTTTTTATTGGTTTTTGTATTTCAGAAGTATAAATTCATTTTTCTCTGATGGCTTAATTACCTTCACTCGAAATGTTCTGATGATGACAATAGGAATCTCAAATTCAAATGCCCACACTCATTCAATTATTTACTATTTAATCCATTCACTTGGTAATGAGTTATTTTGGATATTCTATGTGCCAGATAGTGGACCAAAGACTAAATATTATGGAATAAATCAGTTATGGAACATGACCTCAAAGAGCTTATAAACTTATGTAAGGATAAAACAAATACATGTCAGGAGGGAATAAAGATAGATGACTAGAATGCTTCAACGGAGGCAGAGCTTGCTTATAGCAGGAGAAACTGGAAAAAGCATCATGTAATAAGTGGAAACTTAAGCTGAAACTTTAACAGCTAAGATGACTTGAAAATGCAAGGGATTGGGGGCAAGAGATTTCTACAAGAGAATACAATAAGAATGAAATCGTGAGTGTGGACAGAGCATAAGCTATGAACCCATAGCGAAACTAATTCAATTTGGAGGGATTAGAGTACACAAGAATGAGATTAATGAAAACTTGACTAAAAAAGTGTGATGGAACCAGATCAAAGTGGACCTACATGTGAGCCTGTGAAATATGGACTAAGTATTATAGTAGCATAGGAGTAGGCATTGATAGTCTTTAAGTAGCAAAGTGTATAGTTTCCTGTGTTTAAGATAAATTGGAAGGGCTTTATCCTGAAGCATCTGAAATCAACTTAAACTACAGAAAATATTCTAGAACTGTGCTGCCCAATACAGTAGCTACTATCCATATGTGCTTATTCAAATTTAAAGTTAATTAAAATTAAATAATCTAAAGTTCTTCAATGGCACTAACCACATTTCGAGTGTTTAGCATCTTCCCTAATGGCTATCGTATTGAACAACACGGATATGAAATAATATCACTGCAGAAAATCTATTGGATATCATCATTTAGAGCAATAGATTATACCTATCTTATTTATGGCTACAGCAATAGATATTGGAGAAGACAGAAAAGATTTCTTTGTTTGTTTTGTGTCTTTAATCTTTGTTAAACTCGGTGATATATGAGATACCTCAGATGGATTTTTGAAACTTAGTAATGAACTAACTAGGAAGGGACAAAGAGAGTTGGAAATTGGAAATGGGCCACTGGAAAGAGTCTAGAATAGGTGTCTAACATTTAGTTATCATCTGCATATACTTGGTAAATAAAATAAAGAGATTCCATAAAAATATTCAAGTGAGAGACTTTGAGAAATACAAATAGAAGACTTTTTTTTTTTTTTTTTGAGACACAGTCTCACTCTGTCGCCTGGGCTAGAGTGCCATGGTGTCAGCCTAGCTCACAGCAACCTCAAACTCCTGGGCTCAAGCAATCCTTCTGCCTCAGCCTCCTGAGTAGCTGGGACTACAGGCATGCACCACCATGCCCCGCTAAGTTTTTCTATATATTTTAGTTGGCCAATTAATTTCTTTCTATTTTTAGTAGAGACGGGGTCTCGCTCTTGCTCAGGCTGGTTTCGAACTCCTGACCTTGAGCAATCCTCCCACCTCAGCCTCCCAGAGTGCTAGGATTACAGGCGTGAGCCACCGCGCCCGGCCAAGAAGACTTTTTAAAAAAAAAAAAAACCATCATGAATGTGTTAGGGAAATGAGAGGAGTCAAAAAATGAGACAGAAAGAAGCACTGGACAAAGAAATGGAGAAATATGAGAAAAACACAATAAACATGATACAATTTAAGAAAGAAAATTATCTCAAGAACAGAATAACTGTGTTCAACATCAAACTTCATTTTGATGAATACTAGAATGTTCTTGCCATAATATTAAAATGGCTCAGGGCAGCATTATTTAAATTAAGGCATTATTTAAAATATAGTTAATAAATTAGTTAATCTGCTTTAATATATTTAATAACATAAAATAAATTCATCTTAAATTTAATGTCACATTCATAAGTTAGTTAATGGATGGTCTGCCTTCCATAACATCATTTAATAATATTGATGTGTGCACAATTGTTAACAAATTAATGACAGTCGAGTTCTTCTAGCCATTCTGTCCTGTTTTCCTCACTGTCCATTTGAATGTTTTTCTTTATGCTTTTCAGCCTACTGAAGTAATTACTAAAAGAATTAAATGTACACTTACAATTTATTTGTACTTTGTCTCACTGGAAAAAGAAGTCAGCAAAATTATTTTTTCCATCTGTTTTTAGAAATGACAACCAAAGATACTATTCAGCGTTTAAAAGGTGCCCCTTCATTTCCAAAGCTCTCTGAAATTACATAATATATATTCTAAATGTGCTGGTCATCAAATTGTTTAGTCTACTGTACAATAGCATGAACTCGCCTAAAAATTCCATTAAGAAATATCTCTAGAGTGCATTTGACCTTGGCACATTCGATTGAAAATATGCTGACAGGCTTGAATGGCCAAAGAATAAGCACTTTAAAACAAGGAATAGAATTATAATTATTCTTGGTTAGTGTGTTGCTTATATGTTTAGCATTTTAAAATGTTTTAGAAGGAAATGCAATAACTTAAATTAAAACGCTCATTATGCAGTGGCTTCTAGTCATTTCAATCAAAAGCACATTTAATTAAACTTTGTCTTGAACATTATTTCATTCTGGTGATACAAGAGCAATTTTTGAAGAAGAATTGGTCATAGTATAATATATGATTCCTTCTCTCTAATTTTATTAAAAACTTAAAAAGTACATTTTATTATGTTTTAAAAGCTTCTAAGTCATTTCAAGAGTGTTGTTTGCATTAATCAAATAATGCATATTTTTGCATATATATTTTTCAGATTTTAAAAATATATACTGTAAAATATTGGAAGGACATACGTACAGATTATAGTGATTATCTTGTTATCACTGGCTTTATTTTTCCTCATATACCTGTTCCAATTTTTTTTCTGTTCCAAATTGTTTACAACAATTACGTAGAACGTTTTAAATGAGAGATAATGCATTTGTTGTAACTATAATAGACACCTTCTCTTATTTATACTCTTATTATCCAGAATGAGGATCTTGTTTGAACTACTAAAGAAGCAGTGGTTGCACAGGGAATTCTGAATAGAAATCACTCTGAAATATTACTGTTTTAAAGCTCAGAAAGAAGAGGTTATCACTTAACCATATATGTATGTGAGCTATTGGGTTTTATCTCTTTCTGACCTTTAAAAATTGTGTGATTACAAAATCTACACTGTTGATTAATAATGATTACTTACAATTTATTGAGGATTCATGCAGATTAGGTGCAATACTAACATCTTTATCCATATTACCACATTTAATGATCTAAAACAACCCTGTAAGACCATTATTCTTGTCCCTCTATTATAGTTATGGACACTGCTAAGGTCACTTGTCCAAAAATAACCCAGTTAGTAAGTGAATAGATCCAGCACTTCAACTTAGGTTTTTCTGATTCAAATTCTTAGCTCTTAATTGCTATTTTATACAATTTCTTTAGTGGAAACAGAACAAAGCAAAACTAAAAACACTGAATGCAATACAAAAAAGAATAAGGAGGAAAATATATATTTCCCAAATCTCGCAACTCAGAGAAAATATTTTGGTGTTATTTATTTTAAAATGATATAAAATTTTATAGATCTAGGATCACATAATATATAGAGTTATATATTCAGCTCATTTTGTGAGCATTCCCCTTATATCATTAAAAATCCCCTTACTGCTTTCTGGTAGTTTTGGGAAATTCATTTGTTTTATTTTACCTTACCTAATGATGAAAAAAACTATAAGTTGCTTTTAATTCTACTAGTGTTAATTTTAAGCTTTCCTGACACTTTATTTAATCTATATTTCTCTGATTATTTCTGCATCATTTCTTAGTCTTCTCTGTTCCTCAAACAGGCCTAGCATGTTTCCTCCCCCAGACATGCGCACTTACTGTCTTCTCTGTCTTGATTTTTCTGACTCCAGACACTTGCAGCGCTCACTCCCTTACCGCCTTCAGGTCTTCAATCAAATGTCACCTCAGTGAGGACCTGCCTGGCTAGTCTACTTAAAATTACAATCATGTAGCTGGCAACTCTCTACTCTCACCATCTTTATCCCCCTTTTGTCTTTATTTTTCTTTGTATTATTGCCATCTAACATACAATGTATTTTACCTATTTATCTCGGTTGTTGTTGGTTTTTATCTACCAGTATGCAAGCTGCATATGAGAGCACATATATTTTTCCTGATTTTTTTCACTGCTATATCTCCAGTATCTGGAACAGTGTCTGATATGTAGTATAGGTTCAATAAATATAAATATTTGTTGAATGAATACATGAACTCTCAACAGTAAAATGACCACAGTATATTCCTCCTCCTTCCCATTGAAATCACCGAGTTCAGCAATAAAAGTAAGTAATGCAAGTTTTCATGCAGCTGAAGTGTCAAATAATTAGAGGACTCATGAAGAGAGGAAGAAGGACAACCTCAAGTAGCCAAATAAAGATAAAACACTGGTGAAGCCTAAATTTTGGCAGATTTGTGAAGTGGCATATTGTTTTAGACTAACTCTCTGGTAATATTTCAAATTCTTGGTATAGTGAGAAGAAACCTGACTCAAGTCAGTTCAGAGACCCAGAGTGCTTTGACTGATAAGGAGGCTAAGTTATATTGAAAGATGCTCCTGTAATGCAGCCAGAAGTGATTGCAGTGATTCCTCTGAACCTTTTCCTAGAGGGAATGACAGCCATTTACTAGGATGTATGGGTATCAGGGACAATAAAATACCCTAAACTTTTGCAGATCATTAAATTCTAGCTACACATTGTCTGTAATCCCTGGGGAATTGGAATCCCACCTTGGTCTGCTGGTCAAAGTGATGGTTTAGGGAAATCAGATATAAAATGAGTTTTGGACTAAGTCCATCAATAGTGAGTTCATAGAGACCACAGACATCCTGTGGCTATTTCTTTAGTTACTGAGTACATATTGGCAAAAGATTTATGAAGTATCTAGCAGAAATCCCACAGTGGTTCCTGAATCCATGGAGTGAGAGCAGTTAAGAAAAGAAGGGCTAATTTGAAGAGTGTGGGACTATGCCTGTCTTCCAAAATAGTAAACCAAAACCCTACCATATCTCTAGAGGATTTCAGAGATTAGTACCACCTTGAAAAACTTAAAAGCTACAGTGTCAGTGACTCTCATTTAACTTGCCTATTTTGCAGTGCAAAAGGTACATGAATCTCAAGGTCTGTAGTTAATTATAAATTTAATTATACAGTGATGCCAGCTGTTGTTCTGATTATGGTATTTGTACTAGAACATATCAACACTAACCCTGGCACCTAGTACAGAGTTACCAATCTAGCAAACACTTTCTCTTCAGTGCAAGTCAATAAAGAAAATCATAAGTTGGCTGCTTTCCCCAGGCAAGGCAGCAGTACATATTCCTTGTTTTATATAAGGACCATATCAACCTTTCTGCACTTGTTTGAAATACAATGCACAGGGACTGTGGTTTTATTCATGTCCCACAAATTATCACTCTGGCTCACTACACTGATTACGCTAATTGAACTTGATGACCAGGAAGTGACCAGCACCCTAGATGCCAAAATATAGATATATAATCCTTGGCAAGTTTGTGAGTCACACCACTAAATTTACTGGATTTCCAGTAATCCAGGGCATGTTGGAATATCACCTCTATAGTAAGAAAAATATTCCTACAACTTGAACTTTTCACAATGAAGAAAGAGGCCCAATTCTTAGAACTTTGAAACAACGCATACCACATTTGGGAGTGCTTTTTTGATCGATTTGGGTAACTCAGGGGCTAGCCAGTTTTGAATGGCCCCTAAAATACGAGAGGGTTCTTTAGCAAGTTTAGGCTGTGGTGCGAACTGACTTAAGACATGACTTTATGTGTCTGTGGCATATAGGTAAGCCACAAGAAAAGAATCAAAGCCAGAGACCCCTAAAGTTTTGGATGATAGTCATGTTATATTCTGCCAAAAATTTGCCCCCATTTGAAAGTCAGGCCCTGGTTTGCTCTGGACCCAGATAGAAAATTATTGCCTGAGTATAGAAAGTCAAGTGACTGTTGCAACCTCAGCTTCCCATTATAGATTATGTGCTATCTGACTTATATACTCATAAATTTGAATTTATACAATAGCATTCCATTTCTTTAAGTGAAAATAAACCTTAGGATACTTGTACTAAGTAGTTTTAATAACACAAGTAAATTGCATGAGCACATGGCACAGACTCTCACTGTACCTACTTCTACTGCTTAGCTACCTCTCTCTCAAATGGCACCTATGGCTTCAAAAGTTCTTTAGAACAAGTTAAAAGAGTTGGAAAAAACATGGACTTGATTTGTGAATGAATCTGCATGTATGACTAAACCAGTTGGAAGCACTACATTATAGCCTCACAAGGGGTATCCCTGATAGACCATGGTGGAGGGAATTCTTTTCATTGGGCAGAACATTGAGGAGCTCATCTCGTCCTTTTTGTCAGAGAAAAAGCCCGTGATACAGGTTCCACAGTGACTCATGGGCAGTTTTGGTAGTATCACTGACGTTTTGCTAGTATTAATAGCTGCTTCTTTTTTTCTCCTAGGGCCCCACAGATCCTCCTGGTCATCCATCCACTCCTCCATGGCCCAAGGTCTCGCTGGCTCAAGGTATACCTTTTCTTCCTCTTGCCTCCAAGTATGAGGGTCAAATCTTTTTGAGTTAGCATTCTATTTTCTGAAGGGACCCTTAATAATGCAGGTAAGAGGTGACTAAAATTGTCCCTTAATTTATAAGAACAATGTAGAGACTTATTGAAATTAAAACAGTTCATAAAAGAGAGCTGTTGCTGTATTAAACACTAATTATTAGACCATTCTATGAATATGTTTCACCATTGACATGAACCTTATGTGAAAACTGATCAATTTAGCCACCTCAGTACACCCAAAATATAATGGTGAGGAAAATAGGATAACTGTAATTTTAAAAAGTAATTTTATGTTGAAAAAGAGTAAGGGGAATTAGTAGATAGTGGTTACTGTTTCTAAGCATATACCATTTATTTATGGGTAAGAATGGTAACGGCTCTAAGTAGAGAGGGTTCTTAGTACATACCACCCTTATGCCCAGCAAAGGAATTTTTCTTTTTCACTTCTTTCCATGAGTGTACCAGAGAGAGTGGTACATGAGTATGGATTATTGGGCCTAGGGAAATCACTATTATTGTTAAATAATTACAGACCCCAGCTTGCCAGACATTGGCTTTCTCTGGCAAATGCAATCCCTGGAAAATAAAATCATGGCTTTTTTCTTACTTATTTAACTTTAGATGGTCTCTTAGGTGGTAATAACTGAAAGAAGTTTAATAGACTATGCCATTCGAATCTGAACAAAGGCTATTTTTTTTTTCCCCAAATCTTCCCAGCAAGGCTGGAGGAGCTTCCTATTTTCCTTGGTCTCTGTGACAGAGCAGTGAGTAAGCAAGGAGGGGTAAGCTCATGCTTTGATCAGCTCATGCTTAGCTCAGGCCTTAGTTAAACTGTATACCGTGACCTGAAAAAGGTGCCACATCTGTATCAGAATTCCTTGTTAAGACTCTTAGGACTGAGTTCATTTATTTGTTCACCAAGAAAGTATTGAGCACGTATTATGTGTCAGGCACTCCTGTCACCATTGGGGGTCCAGCAATAAATGGTGCTTAAACTGTAATAGGGCTACACAGGAAATAAAATAAATAAGGCATATTCCCTGTGTTGATATGTTATATGGAGTAAAATGAGGCAAGGGAGATGGAAAGGGATTTTTAATGAGTGAGATAAGGATTCCATTAATAAACTGGTCAAAGAAAGTGTCGCTGAGAAGGTCTTATTTGAATTAAAACCTCAAAGAAGAGAGGGAGATAACCATGTGAATATTTAGAAGAGCATTCCAGGCAAGTACAAAGGAGGTGAAGGTTGCCATTCAGGGATGTGAGAGCACTAAGGACACATGTAATTTACCTAAACTTTTAGCTTAGGGCAAGGTTTCTCAACTTTATCATTATTGAAATTGGGCCAGATAATTCTTTGTCATGTGGCTGCCCTGCGTGTTATAGAATGTTAACAGCATCCTGGGCTCTATCTGCTAGAAGCAGTAGCATCTGCCAGCTAGTTGAGACAACTAAAAGTGTCTTCAGACATTGCCAAATGTCTCTTGAGGAGCAAAACTGTTCCAGTTGGGAACCACTGGTTTGCAATCAACACAAATAACAATGGCTAAATATATGTTTCTTCAATTGCATAGCCATTATCTGAGTGGCCTGTAAAGAATAAATTCTTTGATTTTATTCTTTTGTCTCCCTATATATCAGTTTGGACTTAGGTCAAGTAGGAGCAACTTCATGACAGATGTTTTTGCTACAGCCTAGATGATGTTTTTCTAGCCATTCTGCCTGTGCTTCACTACATATGTTTTCTCTAGCTGTTCAGTGATGGCCATTACAGTGCATTAGCCTGGACCTCTTTACTGTCTATTCATTCAACAGTAGGTGTTTTTGTAGGACAGGAAGCTGTGGCAGAAAATGTTCTGAGCAGAGCCAGAACTCTACTCAATCATGCAACCTTGTCACCTCCTAACATCTCAGAAAGCTCAGAGGTAAAATCTGGACTGACCAACTGAATACTTAAAGCAGCAGTACCTTCTGCAGGATGATTTTTAAAACTCTACTTGGTAGACCTTTATAAAGCTTAGAGACTAATACATGAGTCTAATTTTATAGAGAACAGAGGAAATTGTCCTTTGGATAACAATAATCACAAAGAAGATACAGGATATATATGCCTACACATACACGTGTTTATGGCTTCCCCTAAAATCTTGATTCATTTTGTGTACATATAGACAAAAGGTTACAGAATTTTGGCATTCTTATATGAAACACATCCATTTGGACTTAGGTCAAGTAGGAGCAACTTCATGACAGATGGTTTTGCTACAGCCTAGATGATGTTTTTCTAGCCATTCTGTTTTTCTAGCCAATCATACTCAGTAAAATTTCATTTAAATTCTCTTACATCCCTGAACTTGGATCTCATTCTTCCTTTCCTTACCATCCATTCTAATGTATTTGATTGACTCAAACATATTATTGCAAATATATATTGTTTTATGAGTATGTATTTGAATTTATGCAAATAGTATTTTCTACTGAGCTGTATTTTTAGGATTCATCTGCATTGTGATGAGCATTTCTAATCAGTTGTTTCTAACTACTGCATAATGGTCAATTATTTCTAAAAGGTTTTTACTATACATTCTCCCAGTCCCAGTGAGACACATCCTGGTGGCTTTCGATGCTTTACAAATAACGAAGCAGTGTACATCATCCTGCATGTTCCCTTATGGACTTAGGTAAAACTTTTCTTTGGAAATAGAGGTAGGAGTAGAATGGCTGGATCATAGATCACATTTAATTTAACAGTGTAGTGCTTTATTGATCTCCAGAATGGTTGTATCAGCAGGACACGATACCTCCTACTCCTTTCCTCAAATCTGGCATTATCAAGTTTTCTAAATGTTTCCAATCTAATATCATTACAAACTACTACTAATTTGCTGTTGTTTTAACATTTTTGTGATTAGCTGTGACTTTGAGCAGCTCTACAAATGCTATATTCACTTTTTAAATTTCTTGTTCTGTAAATTGCTCACTTATCTATTAGAGATTATATGTTTTTCTTGTTGATTTGTAGCAGTTTCTTGTATAATTTAGATAAAATTACTTATCTGTTCTAGACATTGTAAATATCATCTGTTCAATTGCTGCTCAAAAACGGTGTCCATGGTTACTGTCACTGAACAGAAATCCTTACCTGTGGTGTAATTACCAAAATTTTTACATTTTTGTGCAACTTACTCAGTAAACATGAAATAATTATCTAAGTGCTGAACACTGGAGAAGAGATTCTTAAATGATTTAGTCTCACTCACCCAAGGGTTATTAGTTTAAGAGAGAACTATAATTGTAATTAAAGGCAAATTAAATTTAAGAAATGTCAAAACACTGAAATGAGAATATAAGACTTGGAAAAATATATTTTAATGAGGATCAACTTTGCTAAAATTATGAGTTTAGGGAAAAACAAGTTTTCATTCCTTTGTGAGAAATGGAGTCAGCCCTTTCACCCTTGTCTTAGCTATGCCCTTGAATTTTGTAGGTATTTTTTTTGTGGAAATGCCAGCTCCTTAATCTTTATTAAAAAGTGCATTTATTGAGACAGACGTTATCTTAGAAGCTAGTGATGTGGATATGACTAAGAAACATATCCTGCCTTAAGAAGGCTATAACCAAAAAATCTAGATGCCCTTCCTTTCACATCTGTGAAGGAGTATCCTCAGCCATCTTTTATTCAAACTATTTAACTCTGAAATTGAGTACTTCTTCTTTCCAGATTGCATTCAGCATATTTTAGCATCACCACTTATAACATTAACAATTGTTCATTTAAGTTCTATTTATTTGGCTTGTTTCATTTAATGTAGCTGAGTCCCATAGGGAGAGAATGCAGATGCATTCAGAGAGTTGAGAAAAAGCAGATAATAAACATAATAATGAACTGGATGAGTCGATAAAGACTTTGAAGCAGAGTATTAATGCAATCAGATTTTCTTTTAAAGTAATTATTCAAACTACATTTGGAGGAATGTGTAGGCTAATTTGGGTATTGGGGTAGTGGATGAGATCAGTGTAGAAGAGCAGACATGAATGTGTCTTAGTAATGCAAAGGAGACAAAAAGGTGGCCTTTACTGTGGAAATATCAGCATGAAGGAGCAAAGTTCATGAAGAAACTATCGATTAGGAAGAAGAATTCACAGGAATTTTAAAGATTCATTAATAATTTTCCTAGTGTTGAAGCAGGCTATAATAGATGATTTTCAATTTCTGCCTTAGTCAGCTATATCAAGTACTACCCCGTGTATTAGTCTGCTCAGAATCCCATAACAAAATGCCACAAACTGGATGGTTTAAACAACAGAAATTTATTTTTTTACAGTTCTGGAGGCTAGAAGTCCAAAATCGAGGTGCCAGCAGAATTGGTTCCTAATGAGGCCTTTCTCCCTAGTTTGTAGAAGGCTACCTTCCTGTGTCCTCACATGGCCTTTCGTCTGTGTGCAGAGAGAGAAAGAGAGAGAAAAATCTTTGGCATCTCTTCTTATAAGGACTCCAGTCCTATAGAATTAGGGCCCCACCCTCATGACCCCATTTAACTTTAATTACCTCCTTAAAGGTCTTATCTCCAAAGGCAGTCACATTGGAAATTAGGGCTTCAAGATATGAATTTGGGGGGGACATAATTCAGTCCGTAACTTCTCGGGTTCAACAAATTTTTCTTATGACTAAATAAAAAGAAAGTTCAAAAGTATGAGATATTGTAAACATTTTCTTCCAGTCTGTGAGATGTCTTTTAATTTTCTTGATAGTGTCTTTGAAACAAATGATTTTACTTTTATTAAATCTGTTTTATCTATTTTCTTCTATCATTTTTGCTTTTAGTTTCACAAAAAAACAAAATTCACCATGTAAATACAGTCACTCATTGTTTAAAGGCAGGTACATGGTTCTGAGAAATGCGTCATTAGGGGATTTCATTGTTGTGCAAACATCATAGAATGCACTTATGCAAACCTAGATGGTATAAATTTTTATTTATATATATGTTTTTTCATATGAAAAACCAAATGTCCCAGCACCATTACTGAATACCAATCATTTTCTGTACTTGATCTGCAATAACAATATCAAGTGTTATATATCAGGTTTCTATATATTCTTTATAATAATCTTATGGGACCACCGTTGTATATGTGGATAGTCATTGACTGAAATGTCATTTTACAGCTCATGATGTAGTAGGTTATGATTGATATAAAGTCAGAAAATCACAGGGGTAATTCAAATAAGTTTAACTTATATTAAGGATTCTATCAGCTGCAATTATGTTGAGCTACATAAAGTAGAGAACCCAAATAGTAGTGATTTAAAAATAATATTTTTTCCAGGAATCTGTTGGGCTCAAAGGATATCTAAAAATGCCAAAAACACTCTTTAACCAATTCAGATAATGGATTTGCTGATTGGTTGTTGGAAAGGACCTTGCCTGCATTCCCCAGACAGTCATCTAGAACCCAAAACAAAGACATGTTGTGGAGACCAAACAAACTATGACACACATCAAGAAATTTTGATCTCATATTTCCACTTCAACAGGACATTTAGAAAAATAGCATCAGAAATACCACAGATCAGAGCAGTAACAAGGAAACTACCTGCTAGAAGAAAGCAAGGCAAGAGACTTAGGAAAGATATTTCAACTACGTTTATAGAAATAAGATTGCAGAGATGCTCTGGCTGGTAGTATAACATTCATCGGGTGTCGGGCAGATGGGAGGGGGAGGAGGGGATGGGTATATTCACACCTAATTCGCTCAGCGTGTACTGTCTGGGGGATGGGCGTGCTTGTAGCTCTGACTTGGGCAGGGCAAACGCAATATATGTAACCTAAACATTTGTACCCCTGTAGTATTCAGAAATAAAAAAAAAAAGAAATAGGATTTCAAATATATAAAAATAGGTTATATGTCAACAAAGCCAATAACAATAATTCCACCAGGCACTCTTTTTAATCGGCCTAGTTTATACAGCGGAGGTGGAGCTGGTGATCGGATTAGCTTCACTAAAACAAGCATGTTTCTTCATACTTCCCTGCTGCAAGAATTAAGCACTGTCCATGTGATTCCAAAGGAAGTACTGGAACTTCTTCAGATCAGGGCAGCACCAAGAAATTGAACTGCTGTAAGAAAGCAAGGTAGTAGATTTAGAAGAGATAGTTCTACTATTTTTAATAGAGTTAGTATTTCAAATTTAAAAAAAATAGAGATTGACATATCAATGAAGCCAACATCAATCAATTCATCTTATATTTGAATATGACACTCTTTTTAATGCAGTCTCAATGGAGCTGGGAATAAAATTATTTTCACATAAACCTCATCAATTAAGGGTACAGGAAGGACAATTCCCCAAAAGAAAGTGTGCAATGCAAATTAACAAAACAATGGGAGTGATTCTGAGCAGTTAAAACTAATGACATCTACTAGAGTCCATCTTTAGCTCAACTTACTAAAAACCAAAGTGCTGAAATTGAATTTTCAAAATGAGTAATTAACTGAAGGACCAATTTGCAAAAGCTTACTTTGCCAAATTATCAAGTTCCATAAAACCAATGACTAAATGTAAAGGCAAGCAAAAATGGTTATAAGAGCAAAGTTCATATCTGTAACGGAGTAGTCGCCCCTCCTCCTATAGATATGGAAGGGTAATATTGACAGGGGGAATATGTAACAGAAAAAATGGCTTGAAAAATAGCAAAAATGTTTCATGTCTCTTTAGAACATCCCCCACTCCTTTTGGAGAACTAGGACCTGCAACCCTGCCTCAGGCCAGTGATTGGGAGGGGCAGGGGGAATGTCTTTTGTTCTTTGTGCCTCAGGAGATTGCTCAAGGGAATTGTCTAGGTAGAGGTCACAAGATTGTCTTAAATGAGGATGAATCCGGGTGGAAGTCATGAGATTGTCTTAGCCAAAGATGGGATTGATCAGAACCTTTAAAAATTCTGTACTTCTGCTCAGAAGGAAGATGTTGATGCTGTGAGATGGGAGTCTGCCAACCTCTTCTTTGCCAGGCAAATTAATAAAACTCCTTTTTCCTTCTCCTCAAACCACTTGTCCTTGTTCTTCTGATGCAGCCTCAGGGACAAGTGCCAAACTTTTGGTAATATATCCAATATTAGTATCTAAAGATAACGTTTTCTGAATATTAAATATATTCAAAAAGAGTATTTCACTGTGCTAAAAAATATACTGCATATATATTTGTCTGTTTCCTTCTCAAATTGTATTTCTGATATACTTTGTTTTTTAAACATTTTATATTTCAAATATAATATATCTTTAACCAATTTTCTTTTAAAACATCTTGTAAGTTTGCATATGCATCATTAATACATATTGACTTTCAGGAACTAACCATGATTCAGAAAGACTTATCCTTAACAAACAGATTAATTTCTCTTCTGCGAAATTATGAATATTTCTGCAAACTGCTGTCAAACTGTGTGCTTCCATCATTTTTTCCAAACGCACAAAATTCTGGCATTTCCTGATGACTGGATAGTTGCAAATAAACACACATTTTTTGTATATTTTTGGTTGTATGATAAATTTATTAACTTAATGAGAATTCTAATTGTATATAAAAATACATGCACTTTACTTTTCATTTAAAATTCTGATTCTGTTTAGATGTCTTCAGTTCAAATTACATAAATTTTAAGTAAAAAAATTCAATTCTAAGTGAAAGTATCCAAAAGGTACTTAGCATTTAATCAAATTAAATTTAAATATAAAATAAAATGCACATGGTGAGTTTCCTGTTATTCTGGCATTCCTGTCACCAGGAACTCAAACTATGTCATCGAGAATCTCTAGGTTCCCAATTTAAATGTGTTGGTTTAATTCTTAGATAATCTCCCTTTAAATGAGAGCCCTAGATGCTCACTGCTTCTTGGAGTGTTCCCCAAACCAGCAGCATCATCACCTATGCACTAGTTAGAAACACAAAATCCCAGGCTTTATCCCAGAGGTATTGAATCAATAATTCTGGGAGGAGAAGACAGATCCAACCACTTGTGTTACAACAAGACTTGCAGGTGATTATGATACATACTAACATTTGAAAACCATTAAATTTTAAATAAGACAATACTTACTGTGCTATTTTGACATGAGAGGATACTCTCTTGATCCCTGAAGTTTCTGAGGCTCCAGAGCAGCCAAAATCACCTGGTCTCATCACTCTATAAGCCCTGAGTGTGCATGCAGAAACCATCATATGTGAGACTTCTTTAACTTCTCTCTAGGTTTGTGACCTGGTTGTTCTCAGAGAATATTTTAATAATGGAAGTTTCCAGTGAGATCTTGGACCCAAAACTCAAGCAGGGATCCTTGGACAAGTAGATATTCTCAGGGAGTCTCAATTATCTTGTAGGTTCAAGGTCTACTCACTGTATAAGCAATGAGTTAACTGCACTGCTAGCCTCGGTGGGGGAAATCATTCTAAGCCTCTTGCACTTAGCTTGAGCCTTTAACTGCATGAAACATTTTAATTTGTTCAGTTGAGCGATGGGCCATTGCTTGCAGCAACAGTTTGGGTCCAGTGCCTCTGCATGATCATCCAGAAAGTGACTTTAGAATATGGGAGCTGTTGGCATTTATGGTTTTGGATTTTGAAGTCTCTATCTAAACTCTCACGTGAGAGAAAATGTTGCTTTCAACATCCAGTGCCATGCAAGTTTTCAGGGATACGTCTGACCTACAGCACCCTCACATACAACACCTTAAATCAAAGGCACTATGGGAGCATGTTCCATCTTCTCTAAGAGCTAAAGAGAGATAGGCCTGAAACAACCATAAAGCAGCAGTGGCTGCATACTGCTGTGGGCTCTGATTTTCCCTCATGAAGAGGCTCAACTACCCAGAAGGACTTGGGGCTGGCACCTCCATCTGGCTTGAAATCTCCAACTCTTCCTGCTCAAGAGTAGACGTTTCCCATTTTTGGTCCCTTCCTTCAGCTCTCTCTTTGCTGCGACAATGGGTCCGGTCATCATCTGTGACGTATGTATCATGCTCTGTAAACCTGTATCTTGCTCTTGCCCTACAATCCTATCTTTCTCTCTTCAATAAACCTCATTTTCGTGCTTGCCTTTAAAAATAAAAAAGAGTAGAAGTTTGGAGTTCAGCCCTTTTTGGTTCCAAACTGTACTCTGTCTCTTACTGCTTCTGAGTCTTCTGGAAAGTTATTTCATTCTGACCATCATTTTCTTTCTTGGTAGACAAGACATATTTCAATAACTTCCCCACGCAGTAAAGCTGAAATGAGATGACAAATATAAAGCCTTATTACAGCTTCTGATACTTGACAAGGTCAGCTCTCACTGTTAGCTATAGTAAGCAAAGGTCAGACTCAGTCTTAAGTGTTCATAAAACAGAGAGTTGCCTAGAGCCATGGTTCAGAAAATGTCATTCCCAAGCAGCAACAGTGCTACACCCTGGGATTTTCAAAGAACAGCACTACTCAGGTGACCACTTAGAGTAACTGTTAGGATGTCAGTTTCCTGAGAACTCTATCCTTAAGAAAGAAAAAACTAAACTAAAACTTTTCATGGTTCTTACTCATCAGAAGCAGAGCAGCCTTCTCACTGGCATATTCAGATCTTTCCTCACAGTAGAGCTGTTCTTCCCTGAGGGTAGCCCCTGATCGGCATCACCTGTGCACTTGTTAGCTTTGCAAATTCTCAGCCCCACCTATCCATACCTACATAATCTGAAACTTGAGGATGGAGTAGGGCATACCAATGTGGATTTTTTTTCTCATTCAAAGTAGATAGTTTTAATGTTTATTAATTTATTTATTTTATATTAAAGTATTACGTGGATACAAATGTTTTCATAAGGATCTCTTTTGTAATGCTTGAGACAGAGTTATAAGTGTGTCCGTCACCCAGACAGTTTTTATTGTACCTGTTAGGTAGGCTTTCGCCCATCCCCTCCTCCCCTGTTCCCTCTAGTTGATTTTGATTGAGTTATACTTCCCTCTATGCACATGTGTGCTCATTGGTTAGTTCCAATTTAATAGTGCGTACATGTGGTATTAGGATGCCCACTGTCCCCACTTCTATTCAACATAGTTCTAGAAGTCCTAGCCAGAGCAATCAGGCAGGAGAAAGAAATTAAGGGTATGTAAATCAGGAAAGAGGAAGTCAAACTATCTCTTTTTGCTGATGATATGATCTTACACATCTAGAAAACCCCAAAGATTCCACCAAGAGACTCCTAGAATTGATAAATTCAGAAAAGTCTCAGGTTACAAAATCAATGTACACAAATCAGTAGCATTCCTATATGCCAATAACAGTCAAGCTGAGAGTCAAATCAAAGACTTAATACCATTCACAACAGCTACAAAGAAAATAAAATACTGAGGAATATATTTAATATTTAACCAAGGAGGTGAATGATCTCTACAAAGAGAACTATGAAACACTGAGGAAAGAAATCACTCATGATACAAACAAGTGCTTATGGATCAACATTATTAAAATGTGTATACGTTCCAAAGTGATTTACAGATTCAATGCAATCCCCATCAAAATACCAATGTCATATTTCACAAATCTAGAAAAAATAACTCTATGGTTCATTTGGAACCAGAAAAGAGCCCAAATAGCCAAAGTAATCTTAGGCAAAAGGAACAAATCAGGAGGCATCACATTACCAGACTTCAAACTATAGTACAGGGCTATAGTAACCAAAACAGCAGGTATTGGTACAAAATAGAGACATAGATCAATGGAACAGAACTAAGAACCCAGATATAAAACCATCCACATACAGCCAACTGATCTTTGACAAAGCAGACAACAATATACACTGGGGAAAAGAATCCATGCTCAATAAATGGTGCTGGGACAACTGGATAGCCACACACAGAAGAATGAAACAGGATCTATACCTTTCATCGCTCACAGAAATTAATTCAAGATAGATAAAAGATTTAAATGTAAGGCATGAATCCATAAAAACTCTAGAAGAAAATGTTGGAAAAACTTTTCTAGATATTGGTGTGGGCAAAGAATTTACGAAGACCTCAATGGCAATCACAGCAACAACAAAAATAAATAAATGGAACTTCATTAAATTACAAAAATCTTTTGCACAGCCAAGGAAACAATAAACAGAGCAAACAGAAAACCTACAGAGTGGAAGAAAATATTTGAGAGCTATACATCTGATCTGTAGTCCCAAAGCCCAGGCTGTGGCCCAGTACTGGTCTGTGGCCTATTAGGAAATGGGTCATGTATCACCTCCTGAGCTCTGCACCACCTCTCCACCTGACCCAACACTCCCACCCTCGGTCCACGGAAAAATTGTCTTCCATGAAACTGGCCTCTGGTGCCAAAAAGGTTAGGGACCGCTGCATCAGATAAAGGGCTAATAACCAGAATCTACAAAGAACTCAAGCAAATCAGCAAGAAAAGATCAAACAACTCCATTAAAAACTGGCCAAAAGACATGAACCGAAGCTTTTCAAAAGAAGATAGACAAACGGCCAAATAAACATATGAAAAAATGCTCAACATCACTAATTACCAGGGAAACACAAATTAAAACCACAATGAGGTATCACCTTAGCCCAGTCAGACTGGCTTTTATTAAAAAATCCAAAAACAATATCTGCTGGTGTGGATACAGAGAGAAAGGAACACTTCTACACTGTTAGTGAGACTGCAAATTAGTACAAGCTCTATGGAAAACAGTATGGAAATTACTCAAAGAATTAGAAGTAGACCTGCCATTTGATCCAGCAATCCCACTACTGGGTATTTACCCAAAGGAAAAGAAGTCATTTAATAAAAAAAAAAAAAAAAAACACCTGCACTCAAATGTTTATTGCAGTACAATTCACAATTGCAACGATGTGGAATCCACTCACATGCCCATCATTTCATGAGTGGATTAACAAAATGTGGTACATGTATACCATGGTACATGGATGCTCAGCCATGAAAAAGGATGTCTTAATGCCTTTTGCAACAATTTGGATAACGGAGACCATTATCCTCAGTGGAGTATTTAAAGAATGGAAAACCAATGTGGATTTAACAAGCCCTCCATGGATCCCCATCTTGCCAAATGGTGAGGATGATAATCCTTGAACCACTAGTTTTCCATATTTTGTTGAAAATGGTATTTACACCAGATAATTTAAAAACTGAAAAACAGTTTTACAGTCAGAGATTCTGAATAATTTGAGAGAAGGTGACAACTAAGCAAGTGTTTTCAAGCTTCCTTAGGAAGTCTAATGCAGAGTAAGTTTGAGAAACACTGCTCTAGGCCCTGCTTGCCCAATATTACCAAATGCAGTGTGGATAGTCCTTGTCTTCCCAGAAGTCTCAAGAAAAGAGACCTCTCCCATTGTCTTAACATGCGTTATCTGTCACCCCAGCTGGAAGCACTTTCCCCAGAAGAATAGAGGATTGACTGATGAAGCCCAGGCATTCTCCACCTCGATATATGAGGAGTGGTTAACGCCAATGAAAATACTTGGAATGAAACCTGGAGTGAGAGTTTCCTAAAAGGGGAAAGAGAAATTTCAGATTTGGAAAGTGTGAAGAAGAAACACCATACATTCAATTACTTTATAACTTGGGAGAATATTTTTTGGAATTTTTTTTGTTAATATTTTCTAGTTTGACAGCTTTTAAATTTATTTGTCCAGGGATTATCAAAGGTTGCATTTATCTTTTCTTCAATTTGGATGGTAAAAATTCTACATTGTTTTCCCAGGAAAATTCCCATTTGATTTTTCTGAATTATAGATAAAGAGATACATTAGGAATTGTCACAGTTGTCAATTTCTTAAATATGTTAGTCTTTTAACATCTTAATACAAATAAATGCTTATTCTGTTTAATTTCATGTAAAATATGATATATATGCATGCAAAAGGTTTGACTCTTTTCCTACTTAAGAAAGCAATGACAAAATTATCACCCCACAAATTTAAAAGTTTTCTTAAAAGTTCAATACCATTTAAGTAGACAAATTAAGAAGTAATGCATAGTTATATTAGAAAGTAATCAAAATTAACTGCTCTGTTATCCCTTGATCAACTGTGCTGTAAAGGATGCTAATTCAACAGGTCAGGGTTGTGCAAAGCCTGTGCCATTCAAAGGTAAAGATGGGCCCTTCACTTACTCCTGAAAGGAAATCTATGAGCCTTTGAAATTCCTGTCTGATCAGAAGGTCTTTGTATACCTAAGGCTTTGGACACACCAGATAGTTCATTCTAACAATGAGAATTACGGTGAAAGTCTATTGTTGTATGACTGAGGCTATGTCTAGGTTATGTCAGTTTTAATTCTAGATGGACTGGAGCACTAAAAATCTAAAGTCAGTCATGTGGATGCTCCATGTTTACATGAACGAAGCTTGGAAGAGCTTACCTGGTTGGCAACACTTTAGACATGTGGTCGCACAGCTGGCCGGGAGAATTAAGTACACTGCATGTGACTCCACTGGAAGAGGACCGCTGTAGGCTTGAGGCTGGTTTCTCCTGGCTCCTCCGTAGGCAACCTGTCCAATGAATAATTTTCATCTGTGTTCTTGCACTGTAATATACTGTAAGCATCAGTACAAAGGTCTTTCAGTATTCTGTTGAGACTTCTTAAGGAATCATGGAACCTGAGGTTGGCCTTGAGGTACCCCAACAGGGCCATGAATAAATAGTGACATAAGAATTACTAAATGTGCATAGAGGAGTCTCATGTCAATTTCTAGAGAATCAACTTCCAACCTGAAATAAATCTTCCGTGATATCCTTGAGCCCATACTTCTACAATATGCCATCCTAGTGTCGGAGAAAAAAAACTTTTTGTTTCCACAAAGCAGGGCAGTAGCAAGGAACGCACTTTCTGGAACAAAGCAAAGCAGCAAGCTTAGAAGAGATATTTCAACTATATTAAGAGTGTGTGGATTCCAAATTTTAAGATGATAAAGTTTTATATATCAAGGAAGTCAATACCAATCCATATCAATAGAGCTGAACTTCATTGGGGCAATTTCTTAGCCCCTTCACTTGGCCAAAGGCAAGGGGACAGCCATATTTATCCCTCTCCCATAAGTCTGGAGAAAATGCCTGCCATAATAGCAACTCTCTCAAAATACTCATTTCCTCCTTTTACCACCCCAACTCGTTTATGTCACCAAGAAGAGTGATGGGCCAATGCCTGCAGAATCATTTGGGATTGGTACATTTGCAAGATAATCCAGCACCTCACTTTTGAATAAGGGGGTTCTTGGCATTTGAGGGTTTGGACTTTATAGTCTCTGGCCAAACTCTCATGTGAGAGAAAATGTTGCTTTCAACATCCAATGCCATGCAAGTTTTCAGGGATATGTCTGACCCACAGTACACTCATTCACAACATGTTAACTAAAGGCACTACGGGTGTGTGTTCCATCCTCCCTGAGAGCTGAGGAAACAAGCCTGAAACAACCACACAGCAGTAGTGGCTGCATACTGCTGTGGGCTTTGATTCACCCTCAAGAAGAGGTTCACCTGCCCACAAGGACATGAGGCTGGCACCTCCGTCTGACTTGAAGCTGCCAACTCTTTCTGTGTAAGAGTAGAAGTTTGGAGTCTGGCTCCTCTGGGCTCCAATCTGAGCTCTGTCTTCTACTGACCCTGAGGCCTCTGGAGAGTTATTTTATTCTGATCATCATTTTCTTTTTTGGTAGACAAGATATATTTCAGTAACTTCTCCGAGCAGTGAAGCTGAAATGAGATGACAAATATACAGCCTTAGTACAACTGCTTCTACACAACGCTTGCATCGTCAGCTATAGTAAAGCAAAGGTCAGACTTGGCCTAAAGGGTTCAAAGGACAAAGAGCGGCTAGCATAGTGGTTCATGAAATGTCATCCCCAAGCGGCAGAAGAGATATTGCCTGGGATCTTACTAGAAATGCAACTTTTCTGTGCCCACTCACCCAAAGGAACTCAAAAGGTCTCAGTTACCTGAAAAGCTAACCCTTAAAAAAACCCAAAACTAAATTAGAGCCTTTCATTGTTCTCACTTTTCAGAATCAGAGCAGGTTCTTCTTACTGGAATATTCAGCCCTTTCTTCACAATAGAGCTTTTGTTCCATGAGGGCAGCCTCTGAATAGCCCCACCTGTGCAACTGTAAGAGATTCACATCCTTATCCCCACCTTTGGAGGCATACATAACCCCAATTGAAAGGTGGATTAGGGCCAGCAAATCTCGATTTAACAAGCCCTTTGTGGATCCCAATGCCTGCCAAAGTATGAGGATAATAATCCTTGAACCAATGATTTTCCATACTTTCTTGAAAATGGAATCCCCAGGTGATTCTTTAAAAATAGCTAAAACAAGATTTTGCATTCAGATTTATGAATAATTTGAGGTGAAGTATCACCTGGATAACAAGTGTTTTCAAGCTTCCTTAGCAATTCTAAAATGCTATAAATTTGCAAGACATTACTCTTGGCCCAACTTGCCCCAAACTGTCTAACACAGTGGAAAGAAACTGATCTTGTCTGCCCAAAAATCATAGGAAAAGACCTGCACTGACCTAACATGTGTTATATGTCACCTGAACTCAAAGCACTTTCCCCAGGAGGGGAGGACTGCCTAATGGAGTCCAGGCATTCTCATCCCTGGCATGTGAAGATGGTCAATTCCAATTTAAATATTTGGAATAAAACTTGGGTTAGGTGAGAGATTTCTAAAAGGGGACTACAAATTTTGGGAACTGGACAGCACTCAAGGCAAAGACCATCCATTCAATTAACTAATTTCAGGGGAAATTCCCTTTAATTTTTTCTGAATTACAGTTAAAGAGTAGTGTTAGATGTTACATTTTATAATTACTTATATATTCTGGTATTAATAATTCTTTAATCAATACAAATGCTCATTTTGTGTATCATCATCTAAATTTCTTTTATATAGAGAAAAGTGGACTGTTTTGTCACTTAAGTTTTAAACGAAAAAATTATCATACCAAATATTTAAAAGATTTCCTTGTCATTCAAGTCAATTTAAATATAAATATTAAGAAGTAATGCATGCAATATTATTTCTAATATTTCAACATTATTTCTAAAATATTCAAAGATAACTGTTCTGTAGATGTAAAAAATTATGAATACATATTTGAAAGCAATGCCAGGCAAATGAAACTTTTAAAAGGAAATACAAATAGTTTTTGAAGTGGATAAATTTTTAAAAATATATTTATAAACATTTCATTCATAAAAACATTTAAAGAAATATATAGGATAAAAGATGACATACATAAAAATTAGAATTATAATACAAACTGGTTTGTAAATACTTTCAATTAGAAGGCCAGAGTTGCCGAAAGGCTAAACCCTTCCAAGGTTGAGGAATGGCCCTTCACCAGCTCCTAACAGGCAATCTGTGAATTCTTAGATATTCTATCTGAGAAGAATGTCTTTGTATACTTGAGAATGAAGTCACACCAGAACACCAGATAATTAATGCTAACAGATGTGACTTCTACATGAACTAGGCAGTCGTAAGCTAAAGTCATTCATGTGGACATTCTATGCTTACATGATCAAGGATCAGGCTAGCTTACCTGGTTGACGACACTTTGCACATTTGGTCACATAACTGGCTGGGAGAATTAAAAGCAGCGTGACTCCACTGGAAGAGGACTACTGGAAGCTTGAGCCTGGTTCCTCCTATATTCCTCTCTATGCTCCTTATCTATTGGCTGAATTTCTTGTGTATTCTTGTACTGTAATACACTGAAAGTGTCATTACATTCATATTGGCTTCCTTGATATATAAAACTCTATCTTCTTAGTGTCTCTTTTTATCCTCTGACATAACAACTGTTTTTTTTTTTTTTTCCGAGGCAGGAGTCTCACTTTGTTGCCCTGGCTAGAGTGCAGTGGCATCATCATAGCTCACCGAAACCTCAAACTTGCAAAGAGGCCTTGCAAAGGCCTTTCCAAGTTCTAATGGGACCTTCTAAGGCATCATTGAACCTACTGGCCTCGAGGTACCTCAAGAGGCCTGTGAAGAAATGGTGTGCCACATGGACACACTTTACCTAACTCTAATAACATGGGAATTGCTAAGTGTGCCTGGAGGAATCTCATTTCAACTCCCAGAGCATCACCTAGCATCTTGAAATAAGTCTGCTGTGGTAGCCTAGAGCCCTCTTTCTACGAACTGCCATCTTGCTAGAGAAAAATATTTGTGTTTCCACAGAGCAGGGAAGTAGCAAAGAATCCACCTCATGGAACAAAGCAAGGCTAGCAGGTTCAGAAGAGGTATTTGAACTATACTAAGAGAGTGTGGATTCCCAATTTTAAAAAGAGTTTTAGGCTGGGTGCAGTGGCTCATGCCTGTAATCCCAGCACTCTGGGAGGCTGAGGCAAGAGGATTGCTCTAGCTCAGGAGATCGAGACAAGACTGAGCAAGAGTGAGACCCCTGTCTCTACTAAAAGTAGAAAAATTAGCAGGGCGTTGCAGCACATGCCTGTAGTCCCAGCTACTCAGGAAGCTGAGGCAAGAAGATTGCCTGAGCCCAGGAGTTTGAGGTTGCAGTGAGCTATGATGATGCCACTGCACTCTAATCAGGATAACAGAGCGAGACTGTCTCAAAAAAAGTATCAAAGGCGCAGGCTTTGAGTAAGGCAAAGTTTCTAAGCCTCTTAAACGTTGCTTGAGTGAAAGAGATAGCCATCTTTCTCCGTCTCCCATGAGTTTGGAGAAAATACATGCCATCTTGGCAACTCTCTCAAAATACTTTTTCCCTCTTTTACCACTGCAGCTCTTCATATTGCTCTGCTGAGCAATGGGCCGATGAGTGTAAATTTGGGCCCAGTACCTTTGCAAGATCATCTAGCACCTCACTTTAGAATATGGAAGTTCTTGGTATTTATGGTTTGGCCTTTGCATTCTCTCACCAAAGTCTCACATGAGAGAAAATGTTGCTTTCAACATCCAGTGCCATGAAAGTTTTCAGGGATGTGTCTGACTCACAGGACCCTCACGCACAACACCTTAATTAAAGACACTATGGATGCATGTTCCATCCTCCCTGAGAAGTGAGAATTTAGGCCTGGAACAACTACATAAGCATTAGTGGCTGCATACTGCTGTAGGCTTTGATTCTCCCTCAAGAAGAGGTTCACCTGCCCGGAAAGGCATGGGGCTGTCACCTCCATCTGGCTTGAAACCTCCAACTCATTCTTCTTAAGAGCGTAGGTCTTGGAGTCCAGGTCTTCTGGGTTCCAATGTGAATTCTGTTTCCAATTGGCCCTGAGGCCTGTGAAAAGTTGTTTTATTCGGCTCATCATTTTCTTTTGTTGGTAGATGAGACACATTTTGATAACTTCCCTTGAAGTGAAACTGAAATGAAATAAAAAAAAAAAAAATAAAACCTTAATACAAATCCTGGAACTCAACCTAGATAGTTCTCATTTGCCAGTTATACTCATGAAAGGTGAAACTCAGTCTGAAGTGTTCAAAGGACAGAGTGTGGGCTAGGTCATTATTTCTCAAAATGTCATCCTGAAGCAGCAGTAGTGCTATAGCCTGGGATCATTTAGAAATGCAACTTACCAGGTTCCCACGCACCCATAGCAACCTGTAAAGTCTCAGTTACATTAGAAATCTACACTTAAAAAAAAAAAAAAACTAAACTAAACTAAAACTATTCATGGTTCTCTCTCTTCGCAATCACCACAGCCTTCTCACTGGCATATTCAGATCTTTCCTTATGGTGGAGCTCTGCTTCTGTGAGACTGATTCCTGATCAGCATCACCTGTATACTTGATAGGAATGCAAAACCACAGCCCAGCTCATCTGGACCCACCTCATCAGCAACTCTTAGATGGAGTAGGACCAACCTATCTGGATTTAAAAAGCCCTCGATGGATCCTGATGCCTGCCAAAGTATGAGGATTATAATCCTTTCTGCATTGTTTTGAATAATTTTTGAAAATGGAATACTTACTAGAACTTTAAACACAACTGAAATAAGATTTTACAGTCAGAGATTCAAAATAATTTCAGGAGAGGTGTCACGTGCACAAGATACATATTCAATTTAGTGCTTCTAATGTAAGTTTGAGAAACACTACTCTATGCCCATCTTGACCAAGGTACCAAATGCGGTGGGAAGAGTCTATGTCTTCACAGAATTCTCAGGAAAACACCTCCCACTGACCTAACATAGGTTATATGTCACCTGACTCCAAGAAATTTCCCCAGAAGGAGAGGATTGACTGATGGAGCCCAGGCAATCTCACCTGTGGCATATGAGGGGCATGGTCAACTCCAATTAGTATACTTTCAATGAAATTTGGGGCATAATGTCTTAAAAGGGGGAATAGGAAATTTTGAAATTGGGCAGTATGAAGAGTAATCAACACATATTCAAATAATTAATTTTGGGGAAAGTTATTATTGCGGTGCTTTTGTATTTTCTCCTTTGATTGTTTTCTATTTATACTTTTAGAAAGTATCAAGGTAATAGTTATCTTTTCTTCTCATTTGTGAGAAAAATCCTAAATGTATTTCTTAGGATAATTATAATACTTTTTTGGTTTTTTTCTGGTTTATAAAGTGTTACATTGGGACTTGTCACGGTTTTTAATTTCTCACATATACTCACTCAGTAACTTTTTTTCGACTAAGTTCTCAATTAATACAAATGCTTTTAGTATTTCCTCTCCAGTACAATTTGTTGTATATGCAGTATGCTTAACTCTCTTCTCCCTTAGCTTAGGAATGACAAAATAATCACTTCCATTCCAATTTAAAAGTTATCTCAGAAGTTCAATTCAATTTAAGTAGACAAATTAAAAAGTAATGCATGGCTATATTAGAATGTAATCAAAGATAATTACTCGAATAGCTATCCATTTCCAAATTGTGCTATAAAAAGTTTTAATTCAGGAAGTTAATGTTGCCCAAGTCCTGCACCCTTCCAATGTTGAGAACTCACTGATGAACAACTCCTAGCAGGTAACCTCTGACATTGATTGCATAAGAACCTTTTGTATATGTGAGGATTTTGCCACACCAGATGGTTCATGCTAACAATGAGATTTCTGGTGAATATGCATTTTTGTATGAATAGGGCTATGTTCAGGCTATGTCAGTTTGACTTCTAGGTAGACTGGAGACTCAGAAGTTAAAGTCAGTCATGTGGATGTTCTATGGTTACATGACCAAGGCTTTAGACAACTTACGTGGTTGGCAACACTTTGCATATGTGGTCACATATCTGGCTGAGACAATGAAGTATAGTGCATGTGACCCCACTAGAAAAGGATGGCTGGAAACTTGAGACTGGTTTCTCCTGGACTCCCTCCCTAGGCTCCTTTTCCACTGTCTGATTTTCATCTGTGTTCTTGCACTGTAATATACTATAAGCATCAGTACAAAGGCCTTTACAAATTCTTTTGAGACCTTCTAAGGAATCATTGAACCTGAGGCTGGACTTGAGATACCCTCAATTAATTATGCCTAATGTGGACACACTCCTTTACCTAACTCTATTAACATGGGAATTACTAAGTGTGTATAGACAAGTTTTCATGTCAATACCCAAAGTGTAGCCTTGCATCCTATAAAACATTGGCTGTGGTAGCCTAGAGCCCATGCACTTTTTAAAACATGCCATTTTATTCTCAGAGAACTAAATTTTCCTTTCCAAAGAGCAGGGTAGTACCAAGAAATCCACCTGTACAACAAAGCAAGGCCAACAGGTTTAGAAGAGATATTTTGACTACACTAAAAGACTGCAGATTCCCCAGTATAGAAAAATAGAGTTTTATGTATCAAGGAGGCCAATGGCAGTCAGTATCAATGATGCAGTCTTTGAGTGATGCTATGATTCTAAGCACCTTTTACCTGGCTGGAGGCAAGAAGACAGCAATCTCTTTCGCTTTTTCATGAATTTGGAGGAAATATCTGCCATGACAGCAACTCTCTCAAAATAGGCTTTCTTGCTTTTATCATCACAACTCTTTTGTAATACTCAGTTGAATGATGCTCCAGTGCCTGCAGAACTGACTCGGGTCCAGTGCCTCTGCAACAATACCCAGCACCTCACTTTAGAATATGAGATTCTTAACATTAGTGGGGTTTGAGCCTTTGTAATCTCTGGCCATACTCCCATGTGTGAGAAAATGTTGCTTTCAACATCTAGTACAATGCAAGTTTTCAGGGATATTTCTGACCCACAGCACCCTCATTCACAACACTTAATTAAAGGCACTATGGAAGCATGTTCTTTTCTCCCTGAGAGCTGAGGAGACAGGCCTGGAGCAACTACAAAGCAGTAGTGACCCTCAAGAAGAGATTTACCTGTCTAGGACATGGGGCTGGTACCTCCATCTGGCTTGAAACCTATTTATCCTGCTTAAGAGCAAAGGTTTTAGACACTGGCCCTTCTGGGCTCCAATCTGAGCTCTATCTCCTATTGGCCCCGAGGACTCTGGAAAGTTATTTTCTTCTGTTCAGCATTTTCTTCTTTGATAGATGAGAACTTCCACTGACCTAACATGGGTTAGGCCATACCAACTCTAAGCACTTTCCCCAGTGCTTAGGAGGACTGAGAGTTGCAGCCCAGGCTTTCTCACCCGTGGGCATGTAAGGAGTAGTCAGCGCTAATCTGTACACTTCAAATGAAATTTTGGGAGAGAATTTCCTACAAGGGGAATAGAAAACTCAGAAATTGAAAAGTGTGTAGAGTAAACAACACATATTCAATTAATTTCTTATTGGGGAAGAATTTTATTGTCATTTTTCCTTTAGTATTTTGTCAGAAAATATCAAGGCTGTATTCATGTTTTCTCCTCATTGGCATAGAAAATTTTAGGATAATTACTTTTTGTTTTGTTCTGAATCATGGATAAAGAATTATATTAGGACTCATCACACTTTTTAATTTCTTACATATGTTTGCCTCTATAGTTTTTTTTTAAATTCACACAAATGTTTATTGTATTTACTCTCCTGTAAAATTTGTTGTATATGCAGAAATCTTGACTATTTTCTCCATTAAGTTACGAATGACAAAATTATTACACCCTCCCCCAATTTAAAGTTTGCTAAGAAGTTCAATTCAATCTAATTAAGAACTAATGTATGGATATATGTGAAAGTGTTCACAGAAAACTATTCAAATAGTTATCTATTTCCAAATTGTCCAGTAAAAAGTTGTAACTCAACCCATTAGGGTTGCACAAGGCCTACATCCTTCAAAAGGGAGAACTGGTACTTCATCAGCTCCTAGCAATGAACCTCTGAGATTTGGGTTTGATACTTATGTCTCATAAGAATGTCCATTCATACCTGAAGATTTATTTGGTCACAGCAGATGGTTCATGCTGACAATGAGAATTACAGTGAATATGCATTTTTCTATGACTACCTTTACATCAGTGTGACTACTAGATGGATTGGAGAATCAGAAAATAAAGTCACTCATGTGGATATTCCAAGTTTACATGACCAAGGCATTGAAAACTTACCTGGATGGCAACTTCTTGCACGTGTGGTCACATATCTGGCTGGGACAATAAAGCGCAGTGCATGTGACTCCACTGGGAGAGGACAGCTGGAAGCTTGGCTCTGGTTTCTCCTGGACTCCTCCCTATGTTCTTTTCCCAGTGGCTGATTTTCACTTGTGAGCATCAGTACACGGGCCTTTGTGAGTTCCACTGAGACCTTCTAAGGAATCACAGAAGTTGAGGCTGCCTGGAGGTACTCCAACAGCCCTGGAATTACTGACGTACCCTGGGAACGTGCTGCTTTATCTCACTCTAACAATAAGAATTACTTATGTGATTAACTGTACACCTTGGTAAATTCACTGAAAATCATATTTTTTATTTTTTTCCTGCTCTTTCAATCTATTGGACCATTTAAATCAGTAAAGAAAATTATTTTACAAACTCCCATGATAAAAAATAAAAAACTCTCTCTATCCCTCAAATAACTCCAATTATTAATTCTACCTTTTTTCCCATTGACAATAAAACTTTTCTAAAAAGAATTCTAAAGAAACTTTTCATTTCTGCCTTAATATTCTCCAACATATTTCAAACTTCATCCTTCCATGTTGTTACAAAACTGCTCTAACCAATGTTAGAAATAACATCCATGTTTCAATTCCAATAACCTCTCTTCTGTTCTCATCCTACTCAATATCTCAGCAACAATCAATAAAATTAACCACTTTCAATTTACGGAAACATTTTTTTGTACAACATCCTTCTCTGATTCTCCTCTTTAAGCTCTGCCTGCACATTGCTAGGCTTTTATTCAGGCTCCATATTGTCTTTCCAATCTAGAAATATTGAAGTCACCAAAGTTCAATTCTGAAACTAGTTGTCTTCCTTCTTCTTATGCTCCCTAAAGATAATCTCATTTTCCTTGTGTTTTAAAATACAATCCATAAGCTAATAAATCTTAAATATACATCTCCAGGTTAGATCTATTCTCTGAGTTACACATATAATTACACAATTTTCTAGTACCATCTCATCTTAAATATCTCACAAACACCCCAGTTGCTCAAATACTTCATGACCGTCTCTCAGCATCTAATCTAAAATAAACAATGTACTGTGTTTTTGTCTCATACATTCCTTTAAATGATTGTATTAAATTAACAAGGAAATAAAAGGTAAAGGGAATACTATAATCAATTTGATAGACCCATCACTTAGAATCCGCAAGTATCAAAATCTTGTAACATTTGCTTTAGTGATAATTTTATAAATATACATACACAATTGACCTTTGAAGAACATTGAGGTTAGAGGTGTCAGCCCCTTGTGCAGTTGACAATCCATGTACAAAGTTTAATTCCCCCAAAACTTAACTACTAATAGCATAGTGTTGAACAGAAAACTTAGTGATAACCTAAACATCTGATTAACACATATTTTTATGTTGTATGTATTATATACTGTATTCTTACAATAAAGGAAGCTAGAGAAAATAAAATGTTATTAAGAAAATAATAAGGAAGACAAAATATATTTACCATTAATTTTAAACAAATAAAAAATTGACTTGTGCTTTGTACTTTCTGCCATTTGTAATTTTGTCATTTAAGAAAATGAACTCATGGAACAGCCACATAATGTTCTCCTCTTTATTTATTGTTCCCTAGAGTTTCTCAGCGAAATAATCTATAATTACTAAAAAAATGATTTTGCAATTTCATGGCACCAAGCCCTGTCAATTCTATTTCATACACAACTCCAACTGTACTCTCTTAAAACCTTGCATTGATTTTTGTTATAGCCGTCAAACAGGTCATCTTACCTCATTAAATGTCCCCATCAGTCTGTATTCTGTTCTGTCATCAGTTTTTTTTTTCTAAATCCCAAACTTATTTATGTAAAATCCACGTTTGAAACACTTCACTTTTTTTCTAGTATGACTTTTTTGTTTCCTTTTTTGTTTTATTAGCATAGCATAAAGTAGCCAACACAGTTTCACTGTATCTATCAATATATTTTATAATTCATATTCTCATCACATACTTTCCATGAAAACTACACACCACATACACATAAATATATATACACACTCTACATGACAACTACACAATAACATTCACTCTTCCATAAATGCCATATTGCATTAGTTCTCTGTCACTTTACTCACTCTATTCTTTATTTTTTTACATCCTGCATGAACAGAATTTCCAAAAATCATTTAACATAGACCTAATATTTGTGCCTTATCAAATTCTTGCTAAATACTCTGAGTTTACTTCTTCCAAAAAGAATATTCAAAAGTCTATTTTGGCTCGATAGCTGATTTAACTCTATAGTATGATTATTTATTTATTTGTGTTTGTTTCCTACCTTCTTTAGACTAGTAGGTTCTTGTTTTAAGATAGAAAATATAAACCTTATTCTTCAACATAAGCTTCAACAAGTTCAATGCACTTTGGTAAGCAATGAAACCAGCCATTTAGGTCACCCTTAAAGACTAAGGGTCTTAGGAATTTAACCATGTCAATGCAGTCTTTTCTACACTATTAAATGAAGAAAAATGAGTGTCATTTAATGATTTTTTTTTTTAAGATTAGGAAACAAAAAGAAGTCATAAGGAGCCAAAACAGGACCGTAATGTGGATGCCTAATGATTTCCTATCAAAACGCTTGCAAAATTGCCCTTGTTTGATAAGGGGAATGAGCAGAACATTGTTCTGGTGGAGAAGAACTCTTTGATGAGGCTTTCTCAGGTGATTTTCTGTTAAATTTTGGCTAAGTTTTTCAAAAAACTCTCATAATAAGCCGATGTTAGCATTCTTTGTCCTGCCAGAAAGTCAACAAGCAAAATGTATTAAGCATCCCAAGAAACTGGTAAAATGACCTTTGCTCTTGACAGGTCCACTTTTACTATGACTGGACTACTTCCACCTTTGGATAACCATTACTTTGCCTGTGCTTTCTCTTCGGGATTGTACTGATAAAGCTTTTTCTTTTTTAATTTAATCAAGTCCCATTTACTTATTTTTATTTTTGCTGTGATTCCCATTGGGGTCTTCATAAATTATTTGCCTAGGCTGATATCTATAAGAGTTTTTCCAACATTTTCTTCCAGAATTCTTATGTTTTCATGCCTTACATTTAAGTCTTTTATTCATCTTAAATCAATTTTTGTGAGTGGTGAGTGATATGGATCCTGTTTCATTCCTCTACATGTCACTATCCAATTTTCCTAGCACTATTTATTGAATAGAGTTTCTTTCCCCCAGTGTATATTGTGGTCTGTTTTGTCAAAGATGAGTTGATTGTAGATAGATGGTTTTATACCTGAGTTCTAAGTTCTCTTCCATTTCTGTCCATTTCTGTGTCTCTGTTTTTGTACCAATTCCATGCTGTTTTGGTTACTATAGCCTTGTTGTATAGTTTGACATCTAGTAATGTGATGCCTCCATATTTGTTTTTTGGGTCTTTTTTATTTTTTTATTTTATTTATTTATTTATTTTTGAGACAGAGTCTCACTCTGTTGCCCAGGCTAGAGGGTCATGTCATTAACCTAGCTCACAGCAACCTCAAACTCCTGGGCTCAAGCAATCCTTCTGCCTCAGCCTCCCAAGTAGCATGGGCTACAAGCATGTGCCACCATGCCCGGCTAATTTTTTCTATATATTCTTAGTTGCCCAGCTAATTTCTTTCTATTTCTTTTTTAGTAGAGATGGGGTCTCACTCTTGCTGAGGCTGATCTCAAACTCCTGAGCTCAAACAATCCTGCTGCCTCGGCCTCCCAGAGTGCTAGGATTACAGGAGTGAGCCACAGCACCAGGCCGAATTATATTTTCTTGATCTGTCAAATGTGACATTGATAAATAGAAACATAAATGGTAGCAAATAGAAAGCTCCTATGATCATCTCAGTAGTCTTCAGTATATAATAAAAAATCATATATTTAAATCCAGTGGAGTTTATTCCAGAGATGCAAGGCTGATTCAATATTAAAAAATCAAACAATGTATTCACTACAATAATTAAGTAATCAAGACTGTGTGGTAGGGGCAGAGGTTTGACACATAGGTCAATGGAATAGAACAGATATCCCAGAAATAGACCCATGCAAATATGTCCAATAGAGTTGACAAAAGTTCAAAAGCAATTCAATGGAGAAAAGATAGCTATTTTAACAAATGGTCATTAAAGAAATAAACATCTATAATCCCCAACCCCCCCAAAAAAAGAGCCTAAGTTTGTAGAACCATAAAAATTTTTAGAAAATATAGGAGAAAGTATTTGGGATCTAGGTTTAGGCAATGTGTTCTTAGATTTCAAACAAAAACACAGAATTCAGAAAAGAAAATAATAAAAGTTGGACTTCATTATAATTAAACACTTTTTCTTTGTGAAAGAACCAGCAGGAGGATGCAAAGACTAGGTAAAATTATTTTCAAACCACATACCCCACAAATGGGTCATATTTAGAATCAATAATAACCTAAAAAAAGAAAAAAAATCAACACTAAAACAAACAATTCAATTAGAAAATGAGCAAAAGTCATGAAGAAACATTTCACTGAAGAGGAAATACAGGTAGCAAATGACCACATAAAAAGATATTAAACAGCATTGGCCAATAGGAAAATGTAAAATAAAACTATCATTAGACATTACTCCAGAACTGTCAGAATGACTAATACCAACTAACACCAAATACTGTGGAGGATGTGAAGAAACTGAATTTTTCACACATTACTGGTGAGAATGTAAAATGTTGCATCCACTCTTGAAAAGTTTAATAATTTATAAAAAAGTAAATGTGTATGTATCATATTTCTCTAGTGGGGAGGAATTAGATTATGATTAGATAGAAGTTTGCTGGAGGATTTTGGGTTGTTGGCAATATACTATTTTTTATGTATTCTGTTAGAAGTGTGTTTGTGCTACTATAATTTAATAGAATATACAATTATTATTTTATGTATTATTTTAATATTTCTTCATAAATTATTTATAAAAAGAAATAAGGATGGAGTAGATACTGGTATTTGGCTAGAAGTTTCCAAGAGATCCTTTTTTACTGTAAAATGTTATGGAGAAACAAAGACAATGACACACGCTAAATATGATGATTGTCAAACTACCTAATGAGAATATCAGACAGGATGCTTCATTGACTCAAGGCCAAAGCATTGGAATAAGAGGGAAAAAATTCAACCAGGCTTTGGCTTTTGGCACAAGAATTTATTATATAAAATAGAGACTACCTGAGAAAATATTAAAGGTGATGTAATATTTGCATTTTGTTTCACATAAACTATGATCAGTACCAACAAGATAATTATATATACTATTTTTTAATTATTCATAGTTGCAGCTTTTCATACCTCACTCTCTTTTTATACCCATTCCAAAAGTGTGATTTTCTGAAAATATTATTTGAGCAACAAGTAGAAGTGAGTAGTAAGGAAGTGGTTGGTTTGCAAAGGTCTATTTCATCTACAGTGACTAACTCATCCCAGTTAAGCCCTAACTTTCCTGCTTTAAAAAATGCCATGCCCTAGAAATCCCTTCAATCCCAGGCAAACTGAGATAATTTGTCACCCTAAATGAGAGAATAAAGCCACACAGGTAAATCACCATTTATACTAATAGAGAGTGGAAGAACTTTGGAGATGTGAGTAATGGGAATTGATAGCATTTCACTTTATTGTTCAACAGTATCAGAGAATAATATGGTACAAATCAGAGAGGACACCAACCCAGAAAGGATACCAACTCAGAAAAACAGAGCTTACTGAGAATTAAACTGAGAGATGATCCCATGATCCAACTCCAACCATGCACTAATAAAGAGGATTAAACCATTTGACAATGACCAATGAATAGAACTAATAATTAACCATATACTCTGTCAGATGATGCACATGTTTGAATAGGTGTCAGCCTTACTTGAGATTGAGTAATGAGAAAGAAAACTTTGAATAGCCATTTCACATTTGCAACAAAGAGTAAAAGAAAATGTGGTGTCTTAGTTAAAATTGAATAAATCCATAGGCACAATACAGGCTAAAACAAAAATAATAATAATAAAATTATATACAAAGAGAGTTGGTTGAGAGAGAGAGAATCTTTAAAAGAAACTTAAAAAATGGAATTCACATTGTGGACAGCAGTGAGCAGAAATAAAACTATGGAAAATTGAATCAATGAAATGGATTATATACTTCAGAATCTACCCAAGAATGTAGAAGAAAAGAACACAAACCAAAAATATGAAAATTATGAAGGAAAAGATTAAAAATATAGAGGACAAAATACTTACATTTATCTTTACATATTTCCGTATTTTTGCATTTATCATTTTAAAGATATGTAAGTTATGCTAGTGATTAATTTTTATTTTCCAAAAACATTGTTAAATATTTTAATATTTACTTGTAAACTTTTAAAAACTCATAGACTCATGAATTGTGTCATGTTTTTTCACTTCCTATTTGAGATATTCATAGTAAAAATTCAAAATATCACCTTTTTACAGAAAAAAGAAAATAATAGAAAATGATACTTTACTCTATAACCTTGGATATGAATAATAAAATTTAAGACATTATTTTCTTTGTTGAAAATATTCATTTTAAACTTAACTGAGGACTTATTCTTCACAAAGCATGCACTAAATGTAAAGATTAACTTATAAAAATAATTTTGTTAGAAATGTCTACCCAAATATTAACAGATTAAAAAATATTTTTTCTTCTGATTCAGTTAACATATAACTGAAATTATTTCATCAAACAAGATCCCAACTTTATAATCATGACAAAATATATTAATATTTGTGAAAACTATCAACCGGACATATGTTTTCAAATAGTTTTGAGCAAGTAATAAGAAGCTCTAGGTCAGAATAGAATAGGATGAAAAGCCTAGATTCTTAATTAAGCAAAACTGCTGCCTTTAAGCCTCTTGTGAGAAATACTTGACCATTAACCACCTTTTTGTATTGAAAGTGCAATGCATTTTCTAAATCATGAGTAATAAATGTCCTGTTGCATAAAGATCACAGACAGACAAAGAAAGCTTTACCAAATCAGTTTTTACCAGACATTATGGCAAAAGAATATTTCAAACAGTATATGTTTATTCATTCTGGGTAAATTTAAAGTACAAAATTGGAAAGCATAGTTTAATCGTTAACTTGTTAGAATGAAAGAATGAATAATTGGAAAAAAGATTTAGTAATATGATACTGAGAAAGATGGGATACTAGAAAATTAAAAAAATATATAAAAACAAAATATGTCTTAAAGATAATCAGCCAGACAAATTCCACAGAGACTTCTGCAGCTATAAAGAGGTGAATTTGATTTGATACGAAAGTTCTGAAGGAATAAAAAGGTAAATGTTGCTTTAAGTAACATATTTCCCTCTTCTTTTCTATATTTTATTCTGGTATCCCTCTTGTGGCTCTAGGGTCCTTTGGGATGGTTTGGATATGGGTTAGAGGTGGAGAAGAAAAAAGGAGAATCGGGCAGAGCCATTGCATGCAAGATTTGTTCTAATTTAAAATTGTAAGATGCTTCAGAACAATTGAGCTATAAATCAACAGAATTTTTAGTGCACTTTGGGAGAAGGAATGCCCAATTTCCCTGAGCTGTGTTTTAAACATATTTGTTTCACGGTAATATGCATGGAAACTGTATTGGATGGGTGAGGATTAGTTAACATCAGAATTAAACTTCAAAGGAATCTTTGCATCTTCCTCTTTTTTTGTTCATCTTCCTAGTTTTATGCCCCCCCCACACTTTACTCTTAATGTTAAATTTTTTGAAGTTGAACTATTTTAACAAAGTGCCAACTAGGGAACTGATGTTTGAATCAGTTACTTTTTCAATCAGTCAGTCTCTGAGATTGACTACATGCCATTAATTTCAAAATATCGTTCAGAAAGTCCCCCAAGGAAGAAATCAGGTATTATTTCGTATCTAAATAGAGAATGGTCTTTGGTGTACTTAAAGTAAATATTAGAAGGAGAATCACAGATATCAGCTAGTTGTCTGAATACACTTTTAAATTTAAGAGGGATAATAACGTTCTGGAGCTTTGAATGACACTGGACAAGTAAGAGTCTTTCCTCATACACTTACAGGTGACCAATGGTCTTGATTTTCTTAAGAACTGTCCAGCTTTAGAACTGAAAGTGTTACATCTAGGGAAAACTCCTGAGTGTGGAATAAACCTGGATAGTCAGTCATTGTATGGTGTGGCTAAAATGGAGAGATATGAACTGAATGACAGATGCATAGATTCAGAACTGGTTGAACAACATACTAATGACTGTCGATTTGAAACAATTCTTCAATAACCTGCTGCAGCACATAACTTTTTTTATCAATTACTTGGGTGCAGATACTGTGTACATTCTGATCAGAGAGATGTGCAGCATACATGCTGATGGGAGAATGAGATAAAGCTAAAAATAATAGATAAAACATTAGATAAGATTCTAAAATATTCACTTTTGCCCCTCCTTTTGGTACTCTGTAATGAAAATTCAAAATATATATATTTTTAAATAAAGTTCCACTATTAGATTTGTATAATAGTAAGAGTGTCATGGTTTAAGAATGAGTTGTTTGACCACTTGCATTCAGAAATGTTCTGATTTATCTAGTGAATTAGTGGGGTGGCCTTGACTTCCATGTGCATGAACTACTGGTAGGTCTAGAAGGTATTATGAGGAAAACAGTCAGGGCAACAAGCTTAAGTCAGTTACAAAACCTTAGTCCTCAGAAGGAATGTGTGCTTTTGAGAATAGAACAATGTTTGTTAATTGAATTTGTTTCCCAACTAGTGTAACATTGGTCTAAATCCTGTGGAGCAGTGGTAGTGTGGGAGGAGAGTCTATAAGTAAAATTTGAAAAAAAAAAAAAAGCTAATTCACTAAAGCACATTAAAAAGAAAGATTAAAAACTGGTAGCTGTCAGCGAAAGTATAGTTCTCAGATATATTTTGTTTGGCTCCTATATTTTTATAAATTAATTAAGTGAACACAGGGGAGCCTGTGGTTGCCGATGGAACAGTTCTGTATCTTGGTCATGGTTGTGGTTATAGAAATCTATGGATGTGAGGAAATTGCATTGAACTACACACACACACACACACACACACACACACACACACAAAGGAGTGTGTGTAAATCTGGTAAAATGTAAATAAGCTTTGTGGATTTTACCAGTGTCAATTTCCTGGTTTTAGTATTGTATTTTAGTCAAGCAAGATATTACCATCAATTGAAACTGGTTGTATGGCACATAGGACCTGCCTGTACATTTTTTTGCAACTTTCTAGAAATCTATGATTATCTCAAATGTTTTTAAGTGCTGTGTTTTGGAAAAATATAGTTGAAATAGTAATTGCTGTACTGCCTTCAGATACCTGGCTATTAAGTTTTGTATTCTACAGGCCTCTCAGCACCAAACAAAGCTCTACAATGAGAATTGAACAAACCACTACATAAGCAAGAAACAAATACACAAAAACTTAACTATTAATTTCAAAATGCCGCCATCTAAATGAGAGAAAATTGTGTATACACATACACACACATATATATGTGTGTGTATATATGTATACACACACACATAGAATGCAATCTCCTTCCTGAAGACTAGATAAATACCACAAGCTTGGAGAGCAGTAGAAGGATCACATGGACAAGAAAATCCAAGACCAAGAAAGAATAAGCTTCAACCAACCAAGTGGTTTTAGTGACCCTCATCAAGATGCCACATAGAAAGATACTCAGTGACATGCGATCTTTTTTGTTACTATCTGTTAAGAATCTGTATGAAATCTAGCTAGGCGCTATGCTCTTTTTGCTTCAACACTCTGCTTAAATGTCCTACCTTTCAATGAATTATCCTGTGTTGGTAATACCTGTTTCTACAGCCTGGAGCACCATAAAACCTGTAAAATGGAGGTATTCTTGACTCCTCAAACTGTATTTATGATGTAAAGGGAAGGGAAAACATTCAGATCCTAAGACTAGCCCTTATCAAGTAGAGCCAGTATAAAACCTAAGTGAGATTCCCCAAAGTCCCATTACAATGCTGTAACATACCAAACTTGTTACAGCCAAAATTTAGAAATGTAATCATGTATTTGACAAATACATTTTTTATTATTTGCCAGGTACTATTCTAACCACTTGCAATAAAGCAGTGAACAAAACAGACAATAACCCATGCTCTTATAGAGCTTACATTATAATGCATGTTTCCAGAGGGAGAGTTGACAGTTCATTAAAAAAAATAATTAAAATACATAGTTTATTAAATCATGGTAAATATTATTAAGAAAAAATGAAACAGTGAAGAAGATAAGAACTATTTTGGGAATGGTAAAGAAGCAGGGAAGGTTAATTTTATGTATGCCTTCTAAGTAAGGTGATTAGGACAAGCCTTAAGTATTGAAAAGGCAATATATGTATAAAAAGTGAAGATGGAGTGAGACATGATAATATGTAGAGGGAGTATATTCCATGTATGGCAAGTTCAAAGGCCCTAAAGTGTAGTTTGTTTGCTGTGTTGAAGGTACAATAAGAAAGTTATGGGGACTCTATCAAAGTGATGAAAGAGAGAGTAGTAGGAAGATAAAGTTAGAGGTGATGGGTGTGTGTGAAGTTGATTGTATTTATTTAGGTTCAGCTTTCACAGCAGACAAAAAGTAATTACAACCATGTCATTTTGATAATCCAGTTGCCAATTCCCAGCAGAACCAGAGAGATAATCTTAGCTTCTCATCTCATTTTATCCAAAGTTGCAGTGGGCCACATAAGTATGAAATGATCCTCTTCAGACATATTTATTTTAATTAATTCCTTCCAGATGTAGTTTTTTTTTTTCTATATGTGGCCAGTAACCAGCTTCTCCATCTACTCTCCATATTGAGACAACCACTGTGAGCTAGGATAAAATGTTTCCCTAAAAAGTTTTACTACATGTGAATTTCTAGATTATACAAATAGAAATAATTAAATAAAATTTCTAGAAAGGCAAAGATTTTTGCTTATTATCCAGATTGGAAAGTAGTAAAAGTATCTTAGTTTGCAAATGACTTGATCTTGTATATGGAAAGTCCTGTGGAATACACTAACAAACTTTCATAATTAATGATTTGAGCAAAGTTTCAGGGTACTGGATCAATGTACGAAAATCAACTGTATTTCTATACAGTTTCAAAAAACAATCCATAAGTACAATAAAATATAAATAATTTCATTTAAAACAACATCAAAACAATAAAATACCTAGAACTGTTTTACTTATATAAGTAAAATATACAAAGTTTGTACTCTGAAAACTATTATACGAAACAGTGTTTGAAGAAATTAACAATTAATGAATAAAGTGAGTGACATTTAATTACTCATGGATTAAAAGACTTAAAAACGTTAAGATGGCAAAGGCCAAATGTAAAAGGCAAACATACAAATCTTAAAAGGAAACTCAAGTTCATGAAGATTTGCTCTTACATTTTCTTCTGAGTTTTATACTTTTAGCCCTTACATTTAGATACATGATTCATTGGAATTAATTTTTGTGTATTGTGTGAGGGAGCATTCCAATTCCATATTTTTAGCCGTGTACTGCAGTTATTCCAGCTCCATTTGTTGAGAAAACTATTCTTTTCCTCATTGAATTGTCTTGGTACCCTTGTCACAAATTAATTGATCATAATGTGAGGTTTTATTTCTGTATGCTCTATTCCATTAATCTCTATGTCTATGTGATTATGACACTATAACTTATTAGTAAGATTTAAAATTGAGAAGTGTATGTCATCCAATTGTTCTTCATTTTCAAAATTGTTTTGCCTATTGTATATCTCTTGCATTTTCATGTGAATTTTAGGATCAGCTTGTCAATTTCTGGAACTATCAAACAGATATTTGAAGAGATTGTGTTGAATTTATAGATCAATTTAGGAGAACTGAAATTTTAACAATAGTAAGTCTTCTAATCCATGAAGATAGGATAATTTCCATTTATATAAGGTTTCTTTCATTTCTTTCAACAATAGTTTATAGTTTTCAGTGTAGAAGTCTTGCACTTCCTTTGTTAAATTTGTTAAACATTTTGTTCATTTTCACATGTTGACCTAAAGGAAAAAGCTGAGGCAAAATTAGTATAAGTAGAGAGTTTATTTGGGCCAAATTTGAGGACTGCAACCCAGGATCATAGATTCAAGTTGTTCTGAATATATACTCAGATTAGCAGCAGTTACAAGGTTTTTAAAAAATATATAGTTAATTAATTTATTTATTTTTTAGAGATGGGGTCTCATTATGTTGTCTAGGCTGGATTCAAACTCCTAGGTTTAGGCTATCTTCCCACTTCAGCCTCTCCAGTAGCTGGGACTGTAGGCATACCTGCCATCATGCTGGCTCAAAGGTGCATTTTTAAAGGAAGAAAAAAGTGGCAGTCCCTAAGTTATGTACCAATAATTTACATTAAAATAACATAAGCTATTCATTGGTTACACATTGTTCTTTGTGTCAGAAATTCTAGGACCATGAAGATAATGAGCTAGGCAGCTAGTAAGGAAACTACAGGGAAGAAAAGAAAGAAGAAAATACCTTTAAACAATTGCCTGTGGGTATGAGGGTATGTGTGTGTTGTGGAGTCATAACTGAAGTCCCATACTCATGTATCTCTGGACCTGATAAATTTTGCATCCCTCACATAGGTCAGACTGCTCAGAACTGTTTTCTTTTCTCAGATTCTATTATAAATATGCTTGCTTTTTAGCTTAACATATTATTATTGTATAGAAATATGCTTAATTTTCATATATTGTTCTTTTATCATTTTTGTATCATCTCGTTCATTAGTTCTAAAAGCTTTTTAGTGATATCTTAGAATTTTTTGACATATCATATCATATATAAATATAGATAATTTGACTCATTCCTTTCTGATCTGCATGACTTTTATTTCTTTTTCTTGCCAAATTTCCCTAAACAGAAACTCTAGTACAATGTAGAACCGAAGTCATGAAAGCAAACACCCTTGTGTCATTCTTCATCTCACAGGGAATGTTTTCAGTCTATCACTGTTAAGTATGCAGTTTGCTGTAAATTTTTCAGTTTTCTTATATTAAGTTGAGAAAGTTTCCCTTTGACAACTGAAATGAGTGATTGAGGCAGGAATCTCAATTAACTGATGTTCATTAAGCCAACCTTAAGGTGACTACAGGAAAAAACGCAAGCCACAGATGCATCTGTGGGTATTTTTCCAAAGAGGTTTTCAGGGAGTTTAGAATTTATAGATTTCCTTAAATCGGGGAAGATATGTAGAAAGAGGGAGGCAGGTGGGTGTTAAAGTGAAAGGTTATATATTCTTGTAAAACTTTAGTGCTCAGGAAATTTACATTTTACATAACATAAAGCGAATGTTTGAAGAGACAAAGGGATTAAAGGCAGAATCAATTATACAGATATCAATGGGGAGAAAGAGGAATGGTTGACCTCATCTTGTCTCTGTTTTGCACTTGGGAAGATAAGCTTATATTCAACATTATGACTGTAGAACCCAACAGACTTTAGTTTTAGGAGCTAGACATAGACTACAGGCCTAAAATTACAATTGGCTTGTCCCTGTTTATGGGAGGCCAGCAAAGAATTTACTTATGAGTGATCTGTGGGCAGTCCTTCACAGATGCCTGATGCCACTTACTGTTCCCTGGGGATCTGGCTAATATAATATATTACTAACATCTATTCATTTGGGAGGGTGTGTTGCATGACTCAGCCTTCAGACTTGACCTTCTCTTTTGCATAAGGAGTTTGGAGAGATCCAGAGATTTTTATTTTTATTTATAGCTTCTATTTTTAGTTTGCAAGTTTCTATTGTGAAAGATTTTGGTAGTTTGTCAAATGCTTTTTCTGCATCTACGTCCTTTATTTTATTAACAAGGTGAATATATTGATTAATTACAATTTGTTGAACCAACTTTGTATTACTAGAATAAACTTCATAAACATTTGGTTATGGTCTATAATACTTTTTTTATTTTGGCAAACTTAATTTCCTTGCATTTTGTTGAGAAATTTGGGCCTATATTCATAAGATATATTGGTCTGTAGTTTTCTTTTCTTGTGATGTTTGTCTGGTTTTGGTACGCTGGTAATACTGGATTCAGAAGGCATTGGGAAGTGTTCATTCCTTTTTATTTTATTTTATTTTTCAGGAAGAGTTTGTGAAGCAATGGTATTAATTATTCTTTTTTTTTTTTTGGAGATCCCCCCCCAAAAATGTTAAGGGTTCTTAAAAACATTAATGGATCTTACAAACATTAATGGATCAATCGACTTCATTTAATTACATCAATAATGTAGAAATGAAAATTTAAATTTTAGTACCAAATAGGAATATAAGGTTTTTATGCAATTTGCATAGAGTTATATTTAGTGTTTGAGAAATAACCTCTACAGTGATTTGTCTTTTTCTCATTGGAAGTGCCTATCACGCTCTCACCTTGGTCAAAAGGCATCTCACAT